>JAVJIX010000022.1:3367500-3380000 GCA_036785185.1 Paratrypauchen microcephalus | reverse complement strand
AGGGCGCCGCCCCCTCGGCCGAGAAGTGCTCCGTGAACGCGTCCCTCACCCTCATCGCCTCATTGGTCGGTCTGTGCGCCCATCCGCGTTCCAGCCGCCGCAGACGCCACATCACGCCCCTGTTGACCCCACCGCCGCTAACCCCGCCCCCGCTGGCTCCGCCCCCATTGGCCCCGCCCCCACTGGACCCGCCCCCGGTCTCTACCTCCCCCTCTGGTGCCTCGTCTTCCTCGGCCATGTCGTCCTCCACAGGTTCCCCCCACGCAGGCATCGCCCTCTCAAGCCCCGCCTCCATCCTCTCCTCCTCGCCCTGAGGCCCCTCCCACAACGGCTCCACCCCAACTGGCCCCTCCCGTACAGGCTCCGCCCCCTTGGCTAAAGGACCCTCCCCCTCTGCCTGCTCACCCTCGGTCTCCTCTGGCCCCTCCCCCTCTGGCTCCTCCCCTTCTGTCTCCTCTGGCCCCTCCTCCTCGGTCTCCTCTGGCCCCTCCCCCTCTGGCCCCTCCCCCTCATTCTCCTCTGGCCCCTCCCCCTCGGTCTCCTCTGGCCCCTCCCCCTCTGGCCCCTCCCCCTCATTCTCCTCTGGCCCCTCCCCCTTGCTCTCCAGGATAAAGTTCTGCAGGAGGCAGGTGGCCCTCACGCACTGCTCTGCCACCTCGGGCCTCGTCTCGGCGGGTCGGCGGTACAGGCCCCAGTGCGACGCCAGGCGGGCGAAGGCCCTGTCGGCCGCCCTCTGAGCACGCGCCAGGCGCTGGTTAAACACGCTCTTTTGCGGCGCCACGAAGTGCCCGGTGAATGGGCGCATCACGTTGGTGCGCAACGTGAACGTCTCGTCCGACACAAACACGTAGGGCTGCGGTCCCCTAAGCTCCGCCCCTGGGAGCGGCGCCGGCGGCGGCAGGTCCAGTTTGCCCTGGGTCAGAGCCTGTCCAAACACGGAGCTCTCCAGAATGCCCTCGTCACTGACCCGCCCGAACCCCCCCACCTCCACCACCAGGAAGCGTGAGCGAGCATCCACCACGGCGAGCAACACCACGGACGCCGCCCTCTGACCCTGAGTGCCGAAACGGGGCGGGGCCTTGAGCAGCACCTGTCGCCCATCCAGCGCGCCGCAGCACAGCGGGAAGTCAAAGCGGCGCCGAAACTCCTCCGACACGGAACGCCACCGCTCCAGACCCGGCGCCGCCAACAGCTCCCCCCTCAGGCCGTCCCACAGCGCCGCCACCACCTGCGGCACGATCTTACACACGGACGACAGCGCCACGTGGAACGTCTCTGCGATGCTGTGGAAGTGGTCCCCCGAACGCAGGTACCTGCAAAACAAAAGGTGAAACATTACAGATCATACGAGAGCGCAGGGCTTCCTGCCCAAAAACAAACAAACCATTTATCGCTAATGCTAAGGCTAACGCTAAGGCTAATGCTAAGGCTAATGCTAACACTAATGCTAATGACTCAGGCTTGTGTTTGTTCTGGCCTCAGGGTCACAGGTCAAACCCGAAAGACGACCGGAGTTTAACTGAACTGAGTTTAGTCAAGTTTATCTGCTTCTGACCTGAGGCTCACACTGACCTGAGGCCCAGACTGACCTGTGGCCCACACTGACCTGAGGCCCAGACTGACCTGGGCCCAGACTGACCTGAGGCCCAGACTGACCTGTGGCCCACACTGACCTGAGGCCCACACTGACCTGAGGCCCACACTGACCTGGGCCCACACTGACCTGAGGCCCACACTGACCTGAGGCCCACACTGACCTGAGGCCCACACTGACCTGAGGCCCACACTGACCTGAGGCCCACACTGACCTGAGGCCCACACTGACCTGGGCCCACACTGACCTGAGGCCCAGACTGACCTGTGGCCCACACTGACCTGAGGCCCACACTGACCTGAGGCCCAGACTGACCTGAGGCCCAGACTGACCTGAGGCCCAGACTGACCTGAGGCCCAGACTGACCTGAAGCCCATACTGACCTGAGGCCCAGACTGACCTGAGGCCCAGACTGACCTGAAGCCCATACTGACCTGAGGCTCACACTGACCTGAGGCCCACACTGACCTGAGGATCAGACTGACCTGAGGCCCAGACTGACCTGAGGATCACACTGACCTGAGGCTCACACTGACCTGAGGCCCACACTGACCTGAGGCCCACACTGACCTGAGGCCCAGACTGACCTGAGGCTCACACTGACCTGAGGCCCACACTGACCTGAGGCCCACACTGACCTGAGGCCCAGACTGACCTGAGGCCGATGCAGAGGCGCAGGGCGGCGGGGATGGAGCGTCTGTAGTTGGTGTCTTGGAGGGTCAGACTCTCGCCCACGAGTCGCAGCAGCTCCTCGAACTGCCCCCGAGACAAACCCACGAGTCGCACGAAGCTCCCGTCGTCCGAAAACAGCTCCAGGAACAGGCGCCGGTACTGGTCCGACTCGGAGCGCCGCTGGTCCGACTCGGAGCCTTCACAGAGGAAATACGGCTGTCACTCACCGAGACCCGCCCCCACGACGCAAAGCAGCCAATCAACACGCCTCAATCCTCTAAACGAGGGGCGGAGTCAGGTGCTGAGAGTTTGTGAGTGAGTGTGTGTTTGTGTGTGTGTTTGTGTATTTGTTTGTGTGTATTTGTGTATATGTGTGTATGTATGTGTGTATTTGTGTGTATGTGTATGTATGTGTGTATTTGTGTGTATTTGTGTATATGTGTGTATTTGTGTATGTATGTGTATGTATGTATGTATTTGTGTGTATGTGCGTATAAGTGTATGTATGTGTTTGTGTATGTGTGTGTATGTGTGTATTTGTGTATATGTGTATGTATGTGTGTATTTGTATTTTGTGTATATGTGTGTATTTGTGTATATGTGTATGTATGTGTATGTATGTGTATGTATGTGTGTATTTGTGTATATGTGTGTATTTGTGTATATATGTGTATAAGTGTGTATTTGTGTGTATATGTGTGTATTTGTGTATATGTGTGTATGTGTGTATTTGTGTGTATATGTGTGTATTTGTGTGTATGTGTGTATTTGTGTATATGTGTGTATTTGTGTGTATGTATGTGTGTATTTGTATGTATTTGTGTATATGTGTGTATGTATGTGTGTATTTGTGTGTATTTGTGTGTATTTGTGTATATGTGTATTTGTGTGTATGTGTGTATATGTGTGTATATGTGTGTATTTGTGTGTATTTGTGTATATGTGTGTATATGTGTGTATTTGTGTGTATTTGTGTATATGTGTGTATATGTGTATTTGTGTATATGTGTGTATGTATGTGTGTATTTGTATGTGTTTGTGTATGTGTGTGTATGTGTGTATTTGTGTATATGTGTATGTATGTGTGTATTTGTATTTTGTGTATATGTGTGTACATGTGTATACGGTATGTGTGTATATGTGTGTATTTGTGTATATGTGTGTATTTGTGTATATGTGTGTATGTATGTGTGTATATGTGTGTATGTGTGTATATGTGTGTATATGTGTGTATATGTGTGTATTTGTGTGTATGTGTGTATATGTGTGTATATGTGTATTTGTGTGTATTTGTGTATATGTGTGTATGTATGTGTGTATTTGTGTGTATTTGTGTGTATATGTGTGTATTTGTGTATATGTGTGTATTTGTGTGTATTTGTGTATATGTGTGTATATGTGTGTATATGTGTATTTGTGTATATGTGTGTATATGTGTGTATATGTGTATTTGTGTGTATTTGTATATATGTGTGTATATGTGTGTATTTGTGTGTATTTGTGTGCGTTCTGTACCTGGCCCCCGGGGGCCCGCTCGTCTCTGCCCGTCCCCCACACGGGGCGCTCTCCGGGGGCTCAGGGGGAGCTGCTCGTCCTGGTCTTGCCGGAGGCGTTCCAGGACTCGTAGGATCTCGATCTTGGCCGTGTGGCGCCGCCTCCAGGTGAGGCGCAGCAGCTGCGGGACGACGCTCAGGCAGAAGTGATACGCCTCGTCCCAGTCACTCTCGGGGACCCTCGGGCGCTCCGCCCACGCCGCCGCTCTGTCCCCGGGGCTGCGAGACCTCCGGGCGCGGTCCCTGTGGACGGCGCGCGGAGGCGTCGGAGCGGGGACGGGCGAGGTCGAAGGGGAGGGCGACAGGGGGGCGGAGCTTCCCCCTCCCTCGGGCTCTGCCGGGGGCGGGGCTTTGCGTTTGGAGCTGCGCCAAACACAGAGAAACGTGACGCTGGGTTCAAACACAAACACTGGGACTCTGGAACGGGACTCACGCTCGCTGCACCACGAAGGGAAGCAGGAAAGACATGAGCTCGGAGTACTTCCAGTCCTTCTGCGGCCAGCTCCCGTTTGGGACCCCCAGCCTCTTCCGATGCTTCACAAACGTGTCCCGCAGGTTCCGCCATCGACTCTTACAATCGCACACTGAAAACGCACAACAAACGCACAAGAGACAAATGTGATACAACTAAAACACAAATACAGATTTAAGATCTACTCAAATAAGTACACAGAACTACTACTGCTACTGCTATTACTGCAGTAACAGGGGGTTTATACTACACAGAGGTGCTAGTACTCAGTCACATTTACTTCTAACCTTTTTATTGGAGGAGTTCAAGTATTTCAAGCTGAGCCGAAAGGCAAAGCTCCCGAAAGGACGAGATCGCCGATACAAGCGGCCGAAATGAGTTTCCTCCACAGAGTGACTAGACGCTCCCTTAGAGATAGGGTGAGGAACTCAGTCACACTGGAGGAGCTCGGAGTAGAGCCGCTGCTCCTCCACGTGGAGAGGAGCAGCTGAGGTGGCTCGGGCGTCTGTTCCGGATGCCTCCCGGACTCCTCCCTCGGGAGGTGTTCCGGGCATGTCCCACCGGGAGGAGGCCCCGGGGAAGACCCAGGACATGCTGGAGGGACTATGTCTCTCAGCTGGCCTGGGAACGCCTTGGGGTCCCCCTGGAGGAGCTGGAGGAAGTGTCCGGGGTGAAGGAAGTCTAGGAGTCCCTGTTTAGACTGTTGCCCCGGCGACCCGGAACATGGATGAACGGAAGCCTCCAGCATTGTTATTGTTTATACCATTGGATATTTGAAATAAAAACATTATTATTATTATTATTATTATTATTATTATTATTATTATTATTATTATTATTCAGAAAATAAAATACATATTCTGTGGTCACGTGTCACTGACCGTCGGCCTGCAGCGCCGTGGCCACCTCCGCCCACGCGCGCTCCTTGCGGCTGTTGTCCTTGTAGAACGGGTGGGTGGTGTCGTAGAGCACCCCGTGGAACTGCACCTCCTGAATGAACCGCTCATCGTCCATGACTCCCGGTGCGCCCGGTGCGCCCCGCGCGCCCGGCTCCGGCCCCGCGCGCCCGGTGCGCCCCGTGCGCCCGGTGCGCCCCGCGCGCCCGGCTCCGGCCCCGCGCGCCCGGTGCGCCCCGTGCGCCCGGTGAGCCTCGCGCGCCCGGGTTCGGTTCGGCTCTCGGTGTCTCAGTGCGTTCGGATCGGTTACTGCGGGTTTCCTCCGTGTTTCCTCCGTTTGCGTTGGGTTGCGTGGCGTTCACCCCGGATACGGCGCCAGTGCGGAATGCGTCCGACCACAAGATCACGCGAGACTAGAGGACCCACACGCTGAATTCACGCGATACTTCCGCAGTCTGTGAAAAGAGCGACACGAGTGTCCACTGAGGACACGGGACAGAGGAGGACACAGGAGAGGACAGAGGAGACAGGAGAGGACAGAGGAGACAAGAGAGAGGACAGAGGAGACAGGAGAGAGGACAGAGGAGACAAGAGAGAGGACAGAGGAGACAGGAGAGGACAGAGGAGACAAGAGAGGACAGAGGAGACAAGAGAGGAGAGAGGAGACAGGAGAGGGAACAGAGGAGACAGGAGAGGACAGAGGAGACAAGAGAGAGGACAGAGGAGACAGGAGAGGACAGAGGAGACAAGAGAGAGGACAGAGGAGACAGGAGAGGGGACAGAGGAGACAAGAGAGGACAGAGGAGACAGGAGAGGACAGAGGAGACAGGAGAGAGGACAGAGGAGACAGGAGAGAGGACAGAGGAGACAGGAGAGGACAGAGGAGACAGGAGAGGGGACAGAGGAGACAGGAGAGGACAGAGGAGACAGGAGAGAGGACAGAGGAGACAGGAGAGGACAGAGGAGACAGGAGAGAGGACAAAGGAGACAGGAGAGGACAGAGGAGGAGAGAGGACAGAGGAGACAGGAGAGAGGACAGAGGAGGACAGGAGAGGACAGAGGAGACAGGAGAGAGGACAGAGGGAGACAGGAGAGGACAGAAGAGACAGGAGAGAGGACAGAGGAGGAGACAGGAGAGGACAGAGGAGACAGGAGAGGACAGAGGAGGAGACAGGAGAGGACAGAGGAGACAGGAGAGAGGACAGAGGAGACAGGAGAGGACAGAGGAGACAGGAGAGAGGACAGCGGAGACAGGAGAGGACAGAGGGGACAGGAGAGGACAGAGGAGGAGAGGACAGAGGAGACAGGAGAGAGGACAGAGGAGGAGACAGGAGAGAGGACAGAGGAGACAGGAGAGAGGACAGAGGAGGACAGGAGAGGACAGAGGAGAGAGGACAGAGGAGACAGGAGAGGACAGAGGAGACAGGAGAGAGGACAGAGGAGACAGGAGAGGAGAGAGGACAGAGGAGACAGGAGATAAGACAAAGGAGACAGGAGAGAGGACAGAGGAGACAGGAAAAGGACAGAGGAGGAGAGGACAGAGGAGACAGGAAAAGGACAGAGGGGAGGACAGAGGACAGAAGAGGAGAGGAGGAAGTTGTGGACACAGGAGGACGGGAGGACATGTGACACCAGCAGAGTTCATGTCACTCTGGGCTTTTGTAGAACAAATCAAACTGTGGGAGTGAAGGTGACGGGATCAGATCTTTTATCAGGAGTGATGGAATAATTATATATATTATCAACTTTTGTGATTCTTTAATCTTTAGAAATGAAGTTTCAGATGTGTACGTGACTTGTGATCATATGTTTTGAGTTGCAGAAATGTCAGATATCTGAGGGGAGACGTGAGCAGACGGCTTGGCTCCTCCAATATCTAAGTCACAGTGACATTGTCCCTGTGATAGACGTCGTATCTGGAATTATCTTACAAGTGTTTTTGTTTTAATGATTATGTTTTGTCGGCTGTCCTGCCACGTGTTTCCCCCACCCCTTTTAGGGCAGGGCAGCGGTTGTAACTAGAGTTGTGAAAACTGAATAAATACGCAGCGGAGGGCACAGAGAACCAGAGCGCTCAGAGCAGATTGTGCCAGAGCATTTGTTATCTGGGCTTTTCTCTCTGACCGTTCTCCGCTTGCAAGTGAAAAAACTAATCTGTCTTGTCTTCCTTTCCTTGTGTACAGTATATGTTGGGTTTACCAGCACCCATCAAGGAGAAATGACCTGAACGTGTTTGCTTTACTGGGAATGTTCCACAGTACGGCATTATCCTGAGCTCTTCCACGACAAACACAAGCTCCACCTCCGCAAAGGCGCGTCGAGGCGAGCCGCGTCCCGTCCTCCGACTCTTTTGATTCTCTAAACCAAATTCACGTTCACAAATAAACTCAAACTCACACGAGTTTTAATAAAATCGTTTATTTAAAAAGAAAAAAAAAAACAAAGATCAAACTTCCTCAAACAGAACAGGCCCCGCCCCGTGCCCCTGTCGCCGTGACGACCAGGCGAGCGCTCGGGCGAGGGCGGAGCTCACGGCCCCAGTGGGAGGAGTCTGTGGACGCTCGGGCCTCGTCCGGTCGGAGGCCGGCGCGCTCCCACGTCACATGTCGCCATGGAAACCAAGGTCGATTCCAGAAAAGCCGTCCGACTCGTTCTGGGGAAAACAAACGCAACAGTTGTGAACACGCCGTCTCCACGGAAACCACAGATTAGACAGTTTCTATTTGAAATCAATCATTTCAATCTGCTCAGTGGAGCTTTCGGAGCTTCGTTAAAGTCGTTTCACCAAAATAACTTCGACACGTACGGAGGATCATTTGTTCCATTAAATTTCTGAATTTTAAATATCATTGAATTTCTCACTTTGAATTTTTTAACTCTAAAAAAAGATGTATTATTTTTATTCTGAATTTTAGTTGCTGAAATTTTGAGTATACTTTTTCCAATATGTTTTCAATTCAAATTTTACCACAAATATTTTCAAGTCCTCAAATTCAACGGTCAAAATTGTTTAATCAGATTTTGAATTTTAAACACTGTTGAATTTCTCACTTTGAATTTTTTAAGTATGAAAAAGCTGAATTTTAGTTGCTGAAATTTGAAGTGTCAATTCTGAATTTTACGGTCTGAATTTTACGTTCTAAATTTTACGCTCTGAATTTTATGCTCTGAATTTTACGTTGTACATTTTACGCTCTGAATTTTACGCTCTGAATTTTACGTTCTAAATTTTACGTTCTAAATTTTATGCTCTGAATTTCACGCTCTGAATACTGACCTTGAAAATATTTGTGTTAAATATTTAAAAGGTAGTTTTTATTTTGAATTTTAAACACTTTGAGAATGGACACTTCAAATTTCAGCAACTAAAATTCAGAATAAACATTTTTCATAGCTAAAAAATTCAAAGTAAGTCAAATTCAAAATCTGATTAAACAAACTAAACTTCACGTCACGATTAAGAAACTAAAACGAGAGAAGGAAGGAAGCAGAAGAAGAGGGGGCGGGGTTAAATAAGTTCCTGTTTCTTTTTGGGCAAATTTTTAATTTTTGTGATTTTTTTTTTTTTTAATGATCGCACTTATGTAAATCTGGACAATATTCCGTTCTGTTGTAAAAAAACGTAAAATGTGAACTTGCCCAAAATGAAAACAGAAAGTGGATCTGGTTTATTCTTTATTACCGTGGCAACACTTCTTTGCATCTTGTGCCGTTTTTAAAGATTTTCTCTCAAATCCAGAATCGTCTTTAAACCGTTTGCGCTCTGATTTTATTCGTATTACTCAGAGGAACCGTTTCAGATGTTTGTGACGTTAGAACAGGGGGAACGTTTAGGCGTAACACCGCTCTGCTCCAGAAGAACCACCAGATGGCGTCGCTGCGCCAACGAGCAAGACTGGAGTCACACTAAACCAGGACTAAACCAGGACTAAACCAGGACTAAACCAGGACTAAACCAGGTCTAAACCAGGTCTAAACCAGGACTAAACCAGAACTAAACCAGGACTAAAGCAGGTCTAAAGCAGGTCTAAACCAGGACTAAACCAGGTCTAAAGCAGGACTAAACCAGGACTAAACCAGGACTAAACCAGGTCTAAAGCAGGACTAAACCAGGACTAAACCAGGACTAAAGCAGGTCTAAAGCAGGTCTAAACCAGGACTAAACCAGGACTAAAGCAGGTCTAAAGCAGGTCTAAACCAGGACTAAACCAGGACTAAACCAGGACTAAACCAGGTCTAAACCAGGTCTAAACCAGGACTAAACCAGGTTTAAACCAGGACTAAAGCAGGACTAAAGCAGGACTAAACCAGGACTAAACCAGGACTAAACCAGGACTAAACCAGGACTAAACCAGGACTAAACCAGGTCTAAACCAGGACTAAACCAGAACTAAACCAGGACTAAAGCAGGTCTAAAGCAGGTCTAAACCAGGACTAAACCAGGACTAAACCAGGTCTAAACCAGGACTAAACCAGGACTAAACCAGGTCTAAACCAGGACTAAACCAGGTCTAAACCAGGTCTAAACCAGGACTAAACCAGGACTAAACCAGGTCTAAACCAGGTCTAAATCAGGACTAAACCAGGTCTAAACCAGGTCTAAACCAGGACTAAACCAGGACTAAACCAGGACTAAACCAGGTCTAAACCAGAACTAAACCACAACTAAACCAGGTCTAAACCAGGACTAAACCAGGTCTAAACCAGGTCTAAACCAGAACTAAACCACAACTAAACCAGGACTAAAGCAGGACTAAACCAGGACTAAACTAGGACTAAACAAGGACAAAACCCGGACTAAACCAGGACTAAACAAGGACAAACCCGGACTAAATCAGGACTAAACCAGGTCTAAATCAGGACTAAACCAGGTCTAAACCAGGTCTAAGCCAGGTCTAAGCCAGGTCTAAACCAGAACTAAACCAGGACTAAACAAGGACAAAACCCGGTCTAAACCAGAAATAAACCAGGTCTAAACCAGGTCTAAATCAGGACCAAACCAGGACTAAATCAGGTCTAAATATATAAAATATTATTTGTCAGAATCTTTAAAGTGACTGAGCAAAACTAAATCAACAAGAAAAGTTGGATGAAAATCAAAAACAAAGAACAAACTGAAGTGTTCCAAGGACGCTCCGGTCACATCAACTCACAAAGTATGAAAAATAAAACACTGTTTTTCCCACACGCCGCGGTCCTAAAACAACAACAACAATCTTTATGTTTCTGTGAGTCTGTGGACAGCGGGACTCGAACCCGCGACCCTCTGGTCACTCTCGTACCTCGGGTCACTCTCGTACCTCGGGTCACTCTTTGTCCTTCTTCTCGCTGTTCATCAGTTTCTCCACGATCTTCCGCTCGTGACCTCCGGGGTTCGGCCGGTTCGTGTTGTCACTCGCCTCCTTCTTGGACCTGCCCTTCCGAGCCGAACCCTCTGGAACAAAAACACACAAAAAAACCAGAACCGTGAGCAGATCGTGAGCGCAGACGCGACGTGCGCGCCGTTTATCGCGATACTCACCCGTGTATTTGTCGGACAGGTTGTAGTATTCGTACTCGTCGAAGTACTCCTCCTCGAAAGTGGTCGGTTTGATGTTCTTCACGTCGACGTGGCTCATTTTGGCGGATCTTTGGAGAAATGCGCCAAACAAACGTAAAAGCCGCAGCAGAACGTCCCGTGCGTCACTCAAGTCTGCGCACAAACGCGGAGCTGCACATTTATACCGTCCTCCTCCTGGTCCTCCCCCCTGGGCCTCCCCTGATCCTACTCCTCCTCGGGTCCTCCTCCTGGTCCTCCCCAAGGTCCTCCCCCCTGATCCTCTCCCCTGATCCTCTCCCCTGATCCTCCCCCAGTCCTCCTCCCAGAGTCCTCCTCCTGATCCTCCCCCAGTCCTCCCCCCTGGTCCTCCTCCCAGGGTCCTCCTCGAGTCCTCCTCCTCAGGTCCTCCTCCTCCTGGTCCTCCTCGGGTCCTCCTCCTGGTCCTCCTCGAGTCCTCCTCCTCGGGTCCTCCTCCTCGAGTCCTCCTCCTCGGGTCCTCCTCCCCCGGGTCCTTCTCCTGGTCCTCCTCGGGTCCTCCTCCTGGTTCTCCTCCTGGTCCTCCTCCTAGAGTCCTCTTCCTCGGGTCCTCTTCCTTGGGTCCTCCTCCTCCTGGTCCTCCTCCTCGGGTCCTCCCCCGGGTCCTCCTCCTGGTCCTTCTCCTGGTCCTCCTCCTGGTCCTCCTCCTGGTCCTTCTCCTGGTCCTCCTCCTGGTCCTCCTCGGGTCCTCCTCATGTCCTCCTCAGGTCCTCCCCGAGTCCTCCTCCTCAGGTCCTCCTCCTCCTGGACCTCCTCGAGTCCTCCTCCTCAGGTCCTCCTCAGGTCCTCCTCCTGGTCCTCCTCAGGTCCTCCTTGGGTCCTCCTCAGGTCCTCCTCGGGTCCTCCTCAGGTCCTCCTCGAGTCCTCCTCCTCAGGTCCTCCTCGGGTCCTCCTCAGGTCCTCCTCGGGTCCTCATCAGGTCCTCCTCGAGTCCTCCTCCTCAGGTCCTCCTCAGGTCCTCCTCGAGTCCTCCTCCTCAGGTCCTCCTCGGGTCCTCCTCAGGTCCTCCTCGGGTCCTCCTCAGGTCCTCCTCGAGTCCTCCTCCTCAGGTTCTCCTCAGGTCCTCCTCGAGTCCTCCTCCTCAGGTCCTCCTTGAGTCCTCCTCCTCAGGTCCTCCTCGGGTCCTCCTCAGGTCCTCCTCAGGTCCTCCTCGGGTCCTCCTCAGGTCCTCCTCGAGTCCTCCTCCTCAGGTCCTCCTCGAGTCCTCCTCCTCAGGTCCTCCTCGGGTCCTCCTCAGGTCCTCCTCAGGTCCTCCTCAGGTCCTCCTCGAGTCCTCCTCCTCAGGTCCTCCTCGGGTCCTCCTTGGGTCCTCCTCAGGTCCTCCTCAGGTCCTCCTCAGGTCCTCCTCAGGTCCTCCTCGGGTCCTCCTCAGGTCCTCCTCAGGTCCTCCTCAGGTCCTCCTCGAGTCCTCCTCCTCAGGTCCTCCTCGGGTCCTCCTTGGGTCCTCCTCAGGTCCTCCTCAGGTCCTCCTCAGGTCCTCCTCCTGGTCCTCCTCGGGTCCTCCTCAGGTCCTCCTCCTCAGGTCCTCCCCCGGGCTCCACCTCCTGGTCCTCCTCAGGTCCTCCTCAGGTCCTCCTCAGGTCCTCCTCGGGTCCTCCTCAGGTCCTCCTCCTCAGGTCCTCCCCCGGGCTCCACCTCCTCCGGTCTCGTCTGTGGGGAGGCGGGGGAGGAGATGTTGCATCAGCCGCTTCTTTTTTATGAAAAAACAAGTTTGAACTTTTTTGTTTTGTTTGTTTTG
>JAVJIX010000022.1:3265000-3362500 GCA_036785185.1 Paratrypauchen microcephalus | reverse complement strand
ATGACAACAACAACAACAATGACAACAACAACATTGATAACAGCAACCAACAACAACAACATTGCTGTAATAACTCTTTCGCGACATGACAACAACAACAGCAGCTGACAATGACGAAGCAACAGCAACAGCAACAGCAACAGCAACATGACGGCAACATGCTCTTTCTCTCTTTCTTTCTCTCTTTCAAACAGCAACAAGCAGCAACAACAGCTTAACAACAACAACAACAACTTAACAGCATATGACAACAACAACAACAGCAGCAGCAGCAACAACGATGCAGCGATAACAGCAGCAACAACAACAACAACAACAACTGAGCAACTGACAACAGCAGCAGCGAAACAGCAGCAGCAGCAGCTGCTAACCTTGCAGCGAAGCAAGCAACAGCGAAGCAACAACAACAGCAGCAGCAACAGCAACAACAACAGCGGCAACAACAAGCAACAGCTGCTGCAACAACAGCAACTAACAGCAGCTTAGCGGCAACAGCAGCAACAACAACAGCAACAACAGCTGCTGCAACAGCAGCAACAGCTGCTGCAACAACAACAACAGCTAACCAACAACAACCAGACAACAACAACAACAACAACAGCAACAGCAGCTGCAACAACAACAACAACAACGAGCAACAACAACATGCTGTACTGCTGCTTAATAATGACAGCTAACCAACAACAGCGAAACAACAACAACAACAACAACAGCGAACCAGCAAGCAACAACAGCAACAACAACAACAACAGAACAACAACAACAAACAACAACAACAACAATGACAACAACAGCAACTAACCAACAGCAGCAACAACAACAACAACTGACAACAACAAACAACAACAACATGCTAGCTCAACTGCTTATACAACAATGACAGCTCAACAACCCAAACAGCAAACAGCGACAACAATAACAATGCCAGCTGTACTGCTGCTGCTGCTGCTGCTGCTGCTGCCTTAACAACAACAACAATGACTGCTGCTGCTTTCAACAACAACAACAACAACAGCAAACTGCTGCTGCTGCTGCTGCTGCTGCTGTAACCAACAACAATGATAACAACTGTAATAATGACAACAGCAATGACAACTGCTTTCTGCTTTCTGCTTTCTGCTGCTGCTGCTGCTGCTGCTGCTGCTGCTGCTGCTGCTGCTGTAACCAACAACACTACTACTACTACTACTACTGTATTAGTATCAGTACTGTAGTAGTGTATTTAGCTGTACTCTGTTTAATCACTGTAAAGCACTTTGTTACATTTTTTGTATGAAAAGTGCTTTATAAATAGTTTGATTGATTGATTGATTGATTGATTGATTGAGTACTACTTCTACTATTTATTTATTTATTTATTTATTTAATTAGGACAGTGCATATGAATGAACATATGAGCAGAAGCTGCACAGTAAATATCCATCTGTAGTCCTAAAGCACAGAACACAAACATTTACAATCACAAATACAAAACACAAACATTTACAATCACAAATATAAAACACAAACATTTACAATCACAAATATAAAACACAAACATTTACAATCACAAATACAAAACACAAACATTTACAATCACAAATATAAAAACACAAACAATATTTACATGAACATTAATGCGATTCGTAACACAGGACTGGTTTGTTTTTGGTTTGTTTTAGTGTCTTGGTGAAAGTTTCTGAACTGAGCTGGTGGTGAGTTCATTTGGCTGAACTTCCTGTGTCTCCTCTGGTTATCGATTAGTATCAGTTAGTATTGATCATATTTTATTAGTTTTCTTCTGTATAAAAACACAAACTGGTGGAGGGCAGGTCCATTTAAAACCTTCAAAACAAAACATACCTCCAAGAACATCTGAGAACTTTTGAAGTCTAAAATATTATGAATATGAATATATTAATATTATATTATACTGCTACTACTACTCCTGGTACTACTACTAATGTGTAGTACTGCTACTACCTGAGCTGCAGTAGTACATGTACTGCAGCCCTTGTACTGTCACGTCAGCGCGCTCGTTTGTGGGGCAGGTGTTAATCATTCTTCACAGATTATTTTTATCTCGTTTCGGGTCCATCGCCGTGACAACACTTTATGTTTTTATTTGTCTAAACGAGGCCGAAGTCAAATGTACAAAACAGTGAGTGTTTTAGCCTCATTTGAACTGCTCAGGACTTTTCCACAAACCAGGACTAAACCAGGACTAAACCAGGTCTAAACCAGGTCTAAACCAGGACTAAACCAGGGACTAAACCAGGACTAAACCAGGACTAAACCAGGGACTAAACCAGGTCTAAACCAGGTATAAAACCAGGTCTAAACCAGGGACTAAACCAGGTCTAAACCAGGTCTAAACCAGGTCTAAACCAGGTCTAAACCAGGACTAAACCAGGACTAAACCAGGTCTAAACCAGGGACTAAACCAGGACTAAACCAGGACTAAACCAGGGACTAAACCAGGTCTAAACCAGGTATAAAACCAGGTCTAAACCAGGGACTAAACCAGGTCTAAACCAGGTCTAAACCAGGACTAAACCAGGACTAAACCAGGTCTAAACCAGGACTAAACCAGGACTAAACCAGGTCTAAACCAGGGACTAAACCAGGACTAAACCAGGACTAAACCAGGGACTAAACCAGGTCTAAACCAGGTATAAAACCAGGTCTAAACCAGGGACTAAACCAGGTCTAAACCAGGTCTAAACCAGGACTAAACCAGGACTAAACCAGGTCTAAACCAGGGACTAAACCAGGACTAAACCAGGACTAAACCAGGGACTAAACCAGGTCTAAACCAGGTATAAAACCAGGTCTAAACCAGGGACTAAACCAGGTCTAAACCAGGTCTAAACCAGGTCTAAACCAGGACTAAACCAGGACTAAACCAGGTCTAAACCAGGGACTAAACCAGGACTAAACCAGGACTAAACCAGGGACTAAACCAGGTCTAAACCAGGTATAAAACCAGGTCTAAACCAGGGACTAAACCAGGTCTAAACCAGGTCTAAACCAGGACTAAACCAGGTCTAAACCAGGTCTAAACCAGGACTAAACCAGGACTAAACCAGGTCTAAACCAGGTCTAAACCAGGACTAAACCAGGTCTAAACCAGGACTAAACCAGGACTAAACCAGGTCTAAACCAGGTCTAAACCAGGACTAAACCAGGTCTAAACCAGGACTAAACCAGGACTAAACCAGGTCTAAACCAGGACTAAAGCAGGTCTAAACCAGGACTAAACCAGGACTAAACCAGGTCTAAACCAGGGACTAAACCAGGTCTAAACCAGGACTAAACCAGGACTAAACCAGGTCTAAACCAGGGACTAAACCAGGTCTAAACCAGGTCTAAACCAGGACTAAACCAGGTCTAAACCAGGGACTAAACCAGGTCTAAACCAGGACTAAACCAGGACTAAACCAGGAATAAACCAGGACTAAACCAGGACTAAACCAGGGACTAAACCAGGTCTAAACCAGGTATAAAACCAGGTCTAAACCAGGGACTAAACCAGGTCTAAACCAGGTCTAAACCAGGACTAAACCAGGACTAAACCAGGTCTAAACCAGGTCTAAACCAGGACTAAACCAGGTCTAAACCAGGACTAAACCAGGACTAAAGCAGGTCTAAACCAGGACTAAAGCAGGTCTAAACCAGGACTAAACCAGGACTAAACCAGGTCTAAACCAGGGACTAAACCAGGTCTAAACCAGGACTAAACCAGGACTAAACCAGGTCTAAACCAGGACTATACCAGGTCTAAACCAGGGACTAAACCAGGTCTAAACCAGGTCTAAACCAGGACTAAACCAGGTCTAAACCAGGACTAAACCAGGTCTAAACCAGGGACTAAACCAGGACTAAACCAGGACTAAACCAGGTCTAAACCAGGACTAAACCAGGACTGAGGCAGGACTAAACCAGGACTAAACCAGAACTAAACCAGAACTAAACCAGGTCTAAACCAGGTCTAAACCAGGACTAAACCAGGACTAAACCAGGACTAAACCAGGACTAAACCAGGACTGAGGCAGGACTAAACCAGGACTAAACCAGAACTAAACCAGAACTAAACCAGAACTAAACCAGGACTAAACCAGGTCTAAACCAAGTCTAAACCAGGACTAAACCAGGACTGAGGCAGGTCTAAACCAGGACTAAACCAGGTCTAAACCAGGTCTAAACCAGGACTAAACCAGGTCTAAACCAGGACTAAACCAGGACTGAGGCAGGACTAAACCAGGACTAAACCAGAACTAAACCAGAACTAAACCAGGACTAAACCAGGTCTAAACCAAGTCTAAACCAGGACTAAACCAGGACTAAACTAGGATCAAACCAGGACTAAACCAGTACTGAGGCAGGACTAAATCAGGACTAAATCAGGACTAAGTACTTTAAAATAAACCAGGCCAAACTGAACAGTAAAAGTCTAAAGTTCACACATATAAAGTTGATAGTTTGCGGCGACACTGGGGGTGTTGTACATGTACGTCTACGGCGGAATATTCAGCAGTTACCATGGAGACACAAACGGCATGACCACTAAACAGCGGTCATGACCACTAAACAGCGGCCATGACCACTAAACAGCGGTCATGACCCCTAAACAGCGGTCATGACCCCTAAACAGCGGCCATGACCCCTAAACAGCGGCCATGACCACTAAACAGCGGTCATGACCACTAAACAGCGGTCATGACCCCTAAACAGCGGTCATGACCCCTAAACAGCGGCCATGACCCCTAAACAGCGGCCATGACCACTAAACAGCGGTCATGACCACTAAACAGCGGTCATCATGACCACTAAACAGCGGTCATGACCCCTAAACAGCGGTCATGACCACTAAACAGCGGTCATCATGACCACTAAACAGCGGTCATGACCACTAAACAGCGGTCATGACCACTAAACAGCGGTCATCATGACCACTAAACAGCGGTCATGACCACTAAACAGCGGTCATCATGACCACTAAACAGCGGTCATGACCACTTAACAGCGGTCATGACCACTAAACAGCGGTCATGACCCCTAAACAGCGGTCATCATGACCACTAAACAGCGGTCATGACCACTAAACAGCGGTCATCATGACCACTAAACAGCGGTCATGACCACTAAACAGCGGTCATCATGACCACTAAACAGCGGTCATGACCACTAAACAGCGGTCATCATGACCACTAAACAGCGGTCATGACCACTAAACAGCGGTCATGACCACTAAACAGCGGTCATGACCACTAAACAGCGGCCATGACCACTAAACAGCGGTCATCATGACCACTAAACAGCGGTCATGACCCCTAAACAGCGGTCATGACCACTAAACAGCGGTCATGACCACTAAACAGCGGTCATGACCACTAAACAGCGGTCATGACCACTAAACAGTGGTCATGCCGTCATGTTTAGTTTATATGAAAACTCACGAAAAAAACGTATGGATTTGAAATGTGGTTTAAAGAGCACATTTTCATTTTCAAAAGTCAGATGATATTCTAACAGAGCTTCAGACAGAGCAGTGCCTACAGTTAGCGTCACACCTCTGGCTAATGATGATGTCAGATAAACATAAAACCAGTGTTTGTTTTGATTTGAATTCAGAGAAACTGAACTCTGCACGAGACGTGACTCTGATAAGAGTCTAGGTCACAGATAAGGACTAAACCAGGACTAAACCAGGTCTAAACAAGGTCTAAACCAGGACTAAACCAGGACTAAACCAGGACTAAACCAGGACTAAATCAGGACTAAACCAGGACTAAACCAAGACTAAACCCGGACTAAATCAGGACTAAACCAGGTCTAAACCAGGACTAAACCAGGACTAAACCAGGTCTAAACCAGGTCTAAACCAGGACTAAACCAGGACTAAACCAGGTCTAAACCAGGACTAAACCAGGACTAAACCAGGTCTAAACCAGGTCTAAACCAGGACTAAACCAGGACTAAACCAGGACTAAACCAGGACTAAGCCAGGTCTAAACCAGGACTAAACCAGGACTAAACCAGAACTAAACCAGGACTAAACCAGGTCTAAACCAGGACTAAACCAGGACTAAACCAGGATCAAACCAGGACTAAACCAGTACTAAACTAGTACTAAACCAGGTCTAAACCAGGACTAAACCAGGACTAAACCAGGTCTAAACCAGGTCTAAACCAGGACTAAACCAGGACTAAACCAGGACTAAGCCAGGTCTAAACCAGGACTAAACCAGGACTAAACCAGAACTAAACCAGGACTAAACCAGGTTTAAACCAGGACTAAACCAGGTCTAAACCAGGTCTAAACCAGGACTAAACCAGGTCTAAACCAGGACTAAACCAGGACTGAGGCAGGACTAAACCAGGACTAAACCAGAACTAAACCAGAACTAAACCAGAACTAAACCAGGACTAAACCAGGTCTAAACCAAGTCTAAACCAGGACTAAACCAGGACTAAACTAGGATCAAACCAGGACTAAACCAGTACTGAGGCAGGACTAAATCAGGACTAAATCAGGACTAAGAGTGGTGTGAAATAAACCAGGCCAAACTGAACAGTAAAAGTCTAAAGTTCACACATATAAAGTTGATAGTTTGCGGCGACACTGGGGGTGTTGTACATGTACGTCTACGGCGGAATATTCAGCAGTTACCATGGAGACACAAATGTCATGACCACTAAACAGCGGTCATGACCACTAAACAGCGGTCATCATGACCACTAAACAGCGGCCATGACCCCTAAACAGCGGTCATGACCACTAAACAGCGGTCATGACCACTAAACAGCGGCCATGACCACTAAACAGCGGTCATCATGACCCCTAAACAGCGGTCATGACCACTAAACAGCGGTCATGAGCACTAAACAGCGGCCATGACCACTAAACAGCGGTCATCATGACCCCTAAACAGCGGTCATGAGCACTAAACAGCGGTCATGACCACTAAACAGCGGCCATGACCACTAAACAGCGGTCATCATGACCACTAAACAGCGGTCATGAGCACTAAACAGCGGCCATGACCCCTAAACAGCGGTCATGACCACTAAACAGCGGTCATGACCACTAAACAGCGGCCATGACCACTAAACAGCGGTCATCATGACCCCTAAACAGCGGTCATGAGCACTAAACAGCGGTCATGACCACTAAACAGCGGCCATGACCACTAAACAGCGGTCATCATGACCACTAAACAGCGGTCATGACCACTAAACAGCGGTCATGACCACTAAACAGCGGTCATCATGACCACTAAACAGCGGTCATCATGACCCCTAAACAGCGGTCATCATGACCACTAAACAGCGGTCATGAGCACTAAACAGCGGTCATGACCACTAAACAGCGGCCATGACCACTAAACAGCGGTCATCATGACCACTAAACAGCGGTCATGACCACTAAACAGCGGACATGACCACTAAACAGCGGTCATCATGACCACTAAACAGCGGTCATCATGACCACTAAACAGCGGTCATCATGACCACTAAACAGCGGTCATGACCACTAAACAGCGGTCATCATGACCACTAAACAGCGGTCATGACCACTAAACAGCGGTCATGCCGTCATGTTTAGTTTATATGAAAACTCAAGAAAAAACGTATGGATTTGAAATGTGGTTTAAAGAGCACATTTTCATTTTCAAAAGTCAGATGACATTCTAACAGAGCTTCAGACAGAGCAGTGCCTACAGTTAGCGTCACACCTCTGGCTAATGATGACGTCAGATAAACATAAAACCAGTGTTTGTTTTGATTTGAATTCAGAGAAACTGAACTCTGCACGAGACGTGACTCTGATAAGAGTCTAGGTCACAGATAAGGACTAAACCAGGACTAAACCAGGTCTAAACCAGGTCTAAACCAGGACTAAACCAGGACTAAACCAGGTCTAAACCAGGACTAAACCAGGACTAAACCAGGACTAAACCAGGACTAAATCAGGACTAAACCAGGACTAAACCAAGACTAAACCCGGACTAAATCAGGACTAAACCAGGTCTAAACAAGGTCTAAACCAGGACTAAACCAGGACTAAACCAGGACTAAACCAAGACTAAACCCGGACTAAATCAGGACTAAACCAGGACTAAACCAAGACTAAACCCGGACTAAATCAGGACTAAACCAGGTCTAAACCAGGACTAAACCAGGACTAAACCAGGTCTAAACCAGGTCTAAACCAGGACTAAACCAGGACTAAACCAGGTCTAAACCAGGACTAAACCAGGACTAAACCAGGTCTAAACCAGGTCTAAACCAGGACTAAACCAGGACTAAACCAGGACTAAACCAGGTCTAAACCAGGTCTAAACCAGGACTAAACCAGGACTAAACCAGGACTAAACCAGGTCTAAACCAGGTCTAAACCAGGACTAAACCAGGACTAAACCAGGACTAAACCAGGACTAAGCCAGGTCTAAACCAGGACTAAACCAGGACTAAACCAGGTCTAAACCAGGTCTAAACCAGGACTAAACCAGGACTAAACCAGGACTAAACCAGGACTAAGCCAGGTCTAAACCAGGACTAAACCAGGACTAAACCAGAACTAAACCAGGACTAAACCAGGTCTAAACCAGGACTAAACCAGGACTAAACCAGGACTAAACCAGGATCAAACCAGGACTAAACCAGTACTAAACTAGTACTAAACCAGGTCTAAACCAGGACTAAACCAGGTCTAAACCAGGACTAAACCAGGACTAAACCAGGTCTAAACCAGGACTAAACCAGGACTAAACTAGGATCAAACCAGGACTAAACCAGTACTGAGGCAGGACTAAATCAGGACTAAATCAGGACTAAGAGTGGTGTGAAATAAACCAGGCCAAACTGAACAGTAAAAGTCTAAAGTTCACACATATAAAGTTGATAGTTTGCGGCGACACTGGGGGTGTTGTACATGTACGTCTACGGCGGAATATTCAGCAGTTACCATGGAGACACAAATGTCATGACCACTAAACAGCGGTCATGACCACTAAACAGCGGTCATGACCACTTAACAGCGACCATGACCACTAAACAGCGGTCATGACCACTAAACAGCGGTCATCATGACCCCTAAACAGCGGCCATGACCCCTAAACAGCGGCCATGACCACTAAACAGCGGTCATGACCACTAAACAGCGGTCATCATGACCCCTAAACAGCGGCCATGACCCCTAAACAGCGGTCATGACCACTAAACAGCGGTCATGACCACTAAACAGCGGACATGACCACTAAACAGCGGTCATGACCACTAAACAGCGGTCATGACCACTAAACAGCGGTCATGACCACTAAACAGCGGACATGACCACTAAACAGCGGTCATGACCACTAAACAGCGGTCATCATGACCACTAAACAGCGGTCATGCCGTCATGTTTAGTTTATATGAAAACTCACGAAAAAACGTATGGATTTGAAATGTGGTTTAAAGAGCACATTTTCATTTTCAAAAGTCAGATGACATTCTAACAGAGCTTCAGACAGAGCAGTGCCTACAGTTAGCGTCACACCTCTGGCTAATGATGATGTCAGATAAACATAAAACCAGTGTTTGTTTTGATTTGAATTCAGAGAAACTGAACTCTGCACGAGACGTGACTCTGATAAGAGTCTAGGTCACAGATAAGGACTAAACCAGGACTAAACCAGGTCTAAACCAGGTCTAAACCAGGACTAAACCAGGACTAAACCAGGTCTAAACCAGGACTAAACCAGGACTAAACCAGGACTAAACCAGGTCTAAACCAGGACTAAACCAGGACTAAACCAGGTCTAAACCAGGACTAAACCAGGACTAAACCAGGTCTAAACCAGGACTAAACCAGGACTAAACAAGGTCTAAACAAGGTCTAAACCAGGACTAAACCAGGACTAAACCAGGTCTAAACCAGGACTAAACCAGGTCTAAACCAGGACTAAACAAGGACTAAACCAGGACTAAACCAGGACTAAACAAGGACTAAACCAGGTCTAAACCAGGACTAAACAAGGACTAAACCAGGACTAAACCAGGACTAAACCAGGTCTAAACCAGGTCTAAACCAGGACTAAACAAGGACTAAACCAGGACTAAACCAGGTCTAAACCAGGACTAAACCAGGTCTAAACCAGGACTAAACAAGGACTAAACCAGGACTAAACCAGGTCTAAACCAGGACTAAACAAGGACTAAACCAGGACTAAACCAGGACTAAACCAGGTCTAAACCAGGACTAAACCAGGACTAAACCAGGACTAAACCAGGACTAAACAAGGACTAAACCAGGACTAAACCAGGTCTAAACCAGGATTAAACCAGGACTAAACCAGGACTAAACCAGGATTAAACCAGGACTAAACCAGGACTAAACCAGGACTAAACAAGGACTAAACCAGGACTAAACCAGGTCTAAACCAGGATTAAACCAGGACTAAACCAGGATTAAACCAGGACTAAACCAGGACTGAAATCAGAGGAAGGCTCTTAGAGTCTGTATAAAATCAGTCTCCAGGACTGGTCTTCTGGATGTTCTTTCTCTGCAGGTGAAGGAGGAAAACGCAGCTGATCTCTGAGAATCCTGCAGAGCGCCCCCTGCAGGAAGTGTGAAGTTCTTCAGGAACACGAGGACGGACCAGATCTGCACATTTCTCTGATCTGGCCAAGATTTTAAAACTTTTCTCAGGTTATTCGTCTTATTTCCAGATTTATTATCGACTTACTCGCTCTGAGACGCTTCATTCTCCTCTAGAAGTGGTTTATTTTAAGATAAGTCAAATGATCTCGCTGCATGGACAGATCATTTCACTACTAAGTGTTTACATCTTTTTTCTTGACTGGAAAAAGGTGTCTTGTCCTCTCCGGGTGGAGAGTCCTCCTCAGGTGGAGGAGTTCAAGTATGTCGGGGTCTTGTTCTCGAGTGAGGGGAGGATGGAGCGTGAGATTGACAGGTGGATCGGTGCAGCGTCGGCAGTGATGCGGTCGCTGTACCGGACCGTTGTGGTGAAGAGGGATTCTCGATTTACCGTCGATCTCCGTTCCTCCCCTCACCTATGGTCATGAGCTCTGGGTAATGACCGAAAGGACGAGATCGCCGATACAAGCGGCCGAAATGAGTTTCCTCCACAGAGTGACTGGACGCTCCCTTAGAGATAGTTCGGGTTTAGTCCTGGTTTAGTCCTGGTTTAGTCCTGGTTTAGTCCCGGTTTAGTCCTGGTTTAGTCCTGGTTTAGTCCCGGTTTAGTCCTGGTTTAGTCCTGGTTTAGACCTGGTTTAGTCCTGGTTTAGTCCCGGTTTAGTCCCGGTTTAGTCCTGGTTTAGTCCTGGTTTAGTCCTGGTTTAGACCTGGTTTAGTCCCAGTTTAGTCCTGGTTTAGTCCCAGTTTAGACCTGGTTTAGTCCCAGTTTAAACCTGGTTTAGTCCTGGTTTAGTCCCAGTTTAGACCTGGTTTAGTCCTGGTTTAGTCCCAGTTTAGACCTGGTTTAGTCCCAGTTTAGACCTGGTTGATTCCCAGTTTAGACCTGGTTTAGTCCTGGTTTAGCCCCAGTTTAGACCTGGTTTAGTCCCAGTTTAGACCTGGTTTAGTCCTGGTTTAGTCCCAGTTTAAACCTGGTTTAGTCCTGGTTTAGTCCCAGTTTAGACCTGGTTTAGTCCTGGATTAGACCTGGTTTAGTCCTGGTTTAGTCCCAGTTTAAACCTGGTTTAGTCCTGGTTTAGTCCCAGTTTAGACCTGGTTTAGTCCTGGTTTAGACCTGGTTTAGTCCTGGTTTAGTCCCAGTTTAGTCCCAGTTTAGTCCTGGTTTAGTTCCAGTTTAGTCCCAGTTTAGTCCTGGTTTAGACCTGGTTTAGTCCCAGTTTAGACCTGATTTAGTCCCAGTTTAGACCTGGTTTAGTCCTAGTTTAGACCTGGTCTGGCTCGGGCGTCTGTTCCGGACGCCTCCTGGACTCCTCCCTCAGGAGGTGTTCCGGGCACGTCCCACCGGGAGGAGGCCCCGGGGAAGACCCAGGACACGCTGGAGGGACTATGTCTCCCGGCTGGCCTGGGAACACCTTGGGGTCCCCCCGGAGGAGCTGGAGGAAGTGTCCGGGGTGAAGGAAGTCTGGGAGTCCCTGTTTAGACTGTTGCCCCGGCGACCCGACCCCGGATAAGAGGAAGAACATGGATGGATGGATATAGGGGCTCTACAGGAGAGACAGAGAAGGACGATAAGTCAGAGGACAGAGACACAAGTGCCACATTTCAACACCTGCCCGCAGAAAAAAATATAAGATACATGTATAAAACCAAACAGGACACATGAGTTACAAAATAAAATATAGAATACAGCATTAGTACATTTCCAGTGAGTGCATTCTTGGTACAATCATTTTCATTTACTGGTTGCAGTTCCACAGTCTGGCCCCTTTGTTTGTGTTATGACTGTCAGACTTGCCTGTGATCAATTTCTGTATCTAAAAAATCTACTGGATACTTTTGTTGTTAATTGAGAAAATAAATAAATGTACATTGTTCTGTTTTCGTACGTGTCAGACTCACGCCGCAGAGTGAGGGGGTCTGTGTAACGTTTAGACTTTATTGATCCGAGGGAAATGACACAGGAGCGCACAGATCACATTATATTAGAACAAAGAGTAAAAAATATGTACAAAATGGTAATAAACTTTTAAATAAGAAGCTTTTCTACTTTTCTAGTGCTTTTCACTATGGAGATGATGATTTAATCCTGGTTTAGTCCTGGTTTAGTCCCGGTTTAGTCCTGGTTTAGTCCAGGTTTAGTCTCGGTTTAGTCCAGGTTTAGCCCTTGTTTAGTTCTGGTTTAGCCCTTGTTTAATCCTGGTTTAGCCCTTGTTTAGTCCTGGTGTAGTCCTGGTTTAGTCCAGGTTTAGCCCTTGTTTAATCCCGGTTTAGTCCTGGATTAGTCCAGGTTTAGTCCTGGTTTAGTCCCGGTTTAGTCTCGGTTTAGTCCAGGTTTAGCCCTTGTTTAATCCTGGTTTAGTCCTGGATTAGTCCCGGTTTAGTCCTGGATTAGTCCCGGTTTAGTCCTGGTTTAGTCCCGGTTTAGTCTCGGTTTAGTCCAGGTTTAGCCCTTGTTTAGTTCTGGTTTAGTGCTGGTTTAGCCCTTGTTTAAACCTGGTTTAGCCCTTGTTTAGTCCTGGTGTAGTCCTGGTTTAGTCCAGGTTTAGCCCTTGTTTAGTTCTGGTTTAGTGCTGGTTTAGCCCTTGTTTAAACCTGGTTTAGCCCTTGTTTAGTCCTGGTGTAGTCCTGGATTAGTCCCGGTTTAGTCCTGGTTTAGTCACGGTTTAGTCTCGGTTTATTTAGTCCAGGTTTAGCCCTTGTTGAGTTCTGGTTTAGTCCAGGTTTAGCCCTTGTTTAATCCTGGTTTAGTCCTGGTTTAGTCCTTGTTTAGACCTGTTTTAGTCCTTTTTTCGACAAGAAAGTTACATAATGCACCTTTAATGTCGAAATGTTACGACTTATTATTTTTTATTTTATTTTTTTCATTATTATATTTTTAATCTGACCCCTAAACTCCGCCGGACAACGGGTTAAACAACAAAATGTATTTTATTTTTATTTATTGGTTTTAAAGCCCGGGGTTTGTCCACTTGGGGCAGTGCAGCGGAAGCAGAATCTACATTAGCATTAGCCGAGGAGCTAACTTTCATTTAAACGAGCACAAACGCCAAAGGTGGGGAGTAATAAAGTCATTTTAACACAGTAGCACCGCGGTCTAATGTGTAATCTGCACCCGAGCTAAATGCATGAATAAGATTTATTTATCCGTGTTTTTGTGGGAAGAAACTGCTTTGTTGCCGTTAGCATTAGCCACACGAGCTAACATAGAGGATGGAACCAAAACAAAAATAAAACAAAATAAAGCGGATTTAACCCCACATAACAGAATTAGAAGTCTATTATTGATACGGGATGTGTTTGCTCATAATATTACGGGTTTAAGCACAACTTTGGTGTATATTTCAGTTTATAAAGTGTATTTTCGTTATTGTTTATTGTCAGATAGGGACAAAACTATCGATCATTTTAGTTTAGTAGGGCTGTCGATTAATCAGCAATTACTTTTTCAATTAGTTGACTAGACCAGTGATTGTTTCTTTCTATTGCACATTGAGCTTTTGATATACTTTAAAAAATTAAAAAAAATATGTTCTATTAATAAGCTCAAGTAAACTGAACATTGATAAAAAAAAAAAAACATTCTGTGTATTACTGCTGAAAATCACTTTTACTGAGGCTTTGGCGCCATTATAAAAGTGCTAATATTATTTTAATAGTTGTTATAGAGATTGTTATAGAGAAGTTTGTTTTTATTTTATTTTTCACAGAGAAGAAAATGTCTGCGGACCCAAAGATTGTAGAGCTGCTCTCAGAACTCCACCAGCTCATCAAACAAACACAGGTTAGTCCTGGTTTAGTCCTGGTTTAGCCCCTGGTTTAGTCCTGGTTTAGTCCTGGTTTAGTCCTGGTTTAGTCCTGGTTTAGCCCCTGGTTTAGTCCTGGTTTAGTCCTGGTTTAGTCCCTGGTTTAGTCCTGGTTTAGTCCCTGGTTTAGTCCTGGTTTGGTCCTGGTTTAGTCCTGGTTTAGTCCCTGGTTTAGTCCTGGTTTAGTCCTGGTTTAGTCCTGGTTTAGTTCTGGTTTAGTCCTGGTTTAGTCCCTGGTTTAGGCCTGGTTTAGTCCTGGTTTACAGTTCATATTTGTGTCTCAGGAGGAGAGATCTCGCAGTGAACACAACCTGCTGAACATTCAGAAGACGCACGAGCGAATGCAGACGGAGAACAAGAGTACGTGTTAATGCCCCTGTGTGTCAGATGCCCTCCCCCTGTGTCAGATGCCCTCCCCGTGTGTCACATGCCCTCTGAGTGAATTTAAAGTTCATATTTCAGTCTCAGATGTGAACGCTGCTGGTTTCAAATCGAACTTGTTTTTTTCTGTTCCAGCGTCGCCGTATTATCGAACCAAACTCCGAGGACTCTACACGACAGCCAAAGCAGACGCCGAGGCAGAGTGCAGGTGGGAACGAGGACGGGAGGGCATCTGACACACGGGGAGGGCATCTGACACAGTTTAGTAAAGTAACTCTCTGTTTTTGTTTTTAGTATTCTACGACACGCTTTGGACAAAATCGCAGAAATCAAGTCGTTGATGGAGGAAAGACGGATCGGTAACAATCCTGATTTAGTCCTGGTTTAATTCTGATTTAATTCTGATTCAGACCTGGTTTAGTCCTTGTTTAGTCCTGGTTTAGTTCTGATTTAGTCCTGTTTTAGTTCTGATTTAGACCTGGTTTAGTCCTTGTTTAGTCCTGGTTTAGACCTGGTTTAGTCCTTGTTTAGTCCTGGTTTAGTTCTGATTTAGTCCTGGTTTAGTCCTGGTTCAGTCCTTGTTTAGTCCTGGTTTAGTTCGGATTTAGACCTGGTGTAGTCCTGGTTTAGTCCTGGTTTAATTCTGATTTAGTCCTGTTTTAGTTCTGATTTAGACCTGGTTTAGTCCTGGTTTAGTTCTGATTTAGTCCTGGTTTAGTCCTGTTTCAGTCCTTGTTTAGTCCTGGTTTAGTTCTGATTTAGTCCTGGTTTAGTCCTGGTTTAGTCCTGGTTTAGTCCTGGTTTAGTTCTGATTTAGTCCTGGTTTAGTCCTGGTTTAGTCCTTGTTTAGTCCTGGTTTAGTCCTGGTTTAGTTCTGATTTAGTCCTGGTTTAGTCCTGGTTTAGACCTTGATCGGTAACAATCTTAAATTTAGATTAAAAATTGGTCCCGGCTCTGACCCGGTTCTGACCTGGCTCTGACCGGCTCTGACCCGGTTCTGTTCTGTTGTAGCGGCGAAGATGGCGGGGGTGTACAGTGACACTGATCCTCCGAGGAAAACGATGCGTCGCGGCGTCCTGATGACGCTCCTGCAGCAGTCGGCCATGACACTCCCACTGTGGATCGGAAAACCCGGAGAGAGGTCAGTCCTGGTTTAGTCCTGGTTCTGGATCTGTTTCAGTCTTAGTTCTTGTCCTGGTTCTGGTTCAGTCCTGGTTCAGTCCTGGTTCTGGTCCTGTTTCAGTCCTCCTCCTCTGTGTGGGGCGATCCCGGCGAGTTCGGATTACGTGGCCAAACAAGGCGATAAAGTGGCGGCTCGAGTCAAAGCCGTGGACGGAGACGAGCAGTGGATCCTCGCCGAAGTCGTCAGCTACAGCCACTCTACCAACAAGTACGCTTTAGACCGGGTTTACAACGGGTTTACAGCGGGTTTACAGCGGGTTTACAACGGGTTTACAGCGGGTTTACAACGGGTTTACAACGGGTTTACAACGGGTTTACAGCGGGTTTACAACAGTTTTACAGTGGGTTTACAGCGGGTTTACAACAGTTTTACAGTGGGTTTACAGCGGTTTTACAACAGGTTTAGAACGGTTGTACAGCAGGTTTAGAACAGGTTTACAACGGGTTTAGTCCAGGTTTAGACCAGGTTTAGAACAGGTTTAGACTGGATTTACAATGGGTGTAGAATGGGTTTAAACCGGGTTTAGACTGGGTTTAGAACGGGTTTAAACCGGGTTTAGACCTGCTTTAGACGTGTTTCTTTCATGTTTACTCTGTGTGTTTTTGACGTTTTCGTCTGTGCAGATACGAAGTGGACGACATCGATGAAGAAGGAAAAGAGTGAGTCTCATCGAGTTCATATTAAACCTCATTTTGTTTTGGTCACTTTTATGACATTTGTGTTTAGTTTTTCCTCAGAGTTTTTCCTCACAGTTGTTTCCTCACAGTTGTTTCCTGACAGTTGTTTCCTCACAGTTGTTTCCTCAGAGTTGTTTCCTGACGGTTGTTTCCTGACGGTTGTTTCTTGACGGTTGTTTCTTGACGGTTGTTTCTTGACGGTTGTTTCCTGACGGTTGTTTCCTGACAGTTGTTTCCTCAGAGTTGTTTCCTGACAGTTGTTTCCTCAGAGTTGTTTCCTGACGGTTGTTTCCTGACGGTTGTTTCCTGACGGTTGTTTCTTGACGGTTGTTTCTTGACGGTTGTTTCCTGACAGTTGTTTCCTGACAGTTGTTTCCTGACAGTTGTTTCCTGACAGTTGTTTCTTCAGAGTTGTTTCCTCAGAGTTGTTTCCTGACGGTTGTTTCCTGACGGTTGTTTCCTGACGGTTGTTTCCTGACAGTTGTTTCCTGACGGTTGTTTCCTGACAGTTGTTTCCTCAGAGTTGTTTCTTCAGAGTTGTTTCCTCAGAGTTGTTTCCTGACGGTTGTTTCCTGACAGTTGTTTCCTCAGAATTGTTTCCTCAGAGTTGTTTCCTGACAGTTGTTTCCTGACGGTTGTTTCCTGACGGTTGTTTCCTGACAGTTGTTTCCTGACAGTTGTTTCCTCACAGTTGTTTCCTCAGAGTTGTTTCCTCAGAGTTGTTTCCTGACGGTTGTTTCCTGACAGTTGTTTCCTGACAGTTGTTTCCTCAGAGTTGTTTCCTGACAGTTGTTTCCTCAGAGTTGTTTCTTCAGAGTTGTTTCCTCAGAGTTGTTTCCTGACGGTTGTTTCCTGACGGTTGTTTCCTGACAGTTGTTTCCTGACGGTTGTTTCCTGACGGTTGTTTCCTGACAGTTGTTTCCTGACAGTTGTTTCCTCAGAGTTGTTTCCTGACAGTTGTTTCCTCAGAGTTGTTTCTTCAGAGTTGTTTCCTCAGAGTTGTTTCCTGACGGTTGTTTCCTGACGGTTGTTTCCTGACAGTTGTTTCCTGACGGTTGTTTCCTGACGGTTGTTTCCTGACAGTTGTTTCCTGACAGTTGTTTCCTCAGAGTTGTTTCTTCAGAGTTGTTTCCTCAGAGTTGTTTCCTGACGGTTGTTTCCTGACAGTTGTTTCCTCAGAATTGTTTCCTCAGAGTTGTTTCCTGACGGTTGTTTCCTGACAGTTGTTTCTTCAGAGTTGTTTCCTGACGGTTGTTTCTTGACAGTTGTTTCCTCAGAGTTGTTTCCTGACAGTTGTTTCCTGACGGTTGTTTCCTGACGGTTGTTTCCTGACAGTTGTTTCCTCAGAGTTGTTTCCTCAGAGTTGTTTCCTGACGGTTGTTTCCTGACAGTTGTTTCCTGACGGTTGTTTCCTGACGGTTGTTTCCTGACGGTTGTTTCCTGACGGTTGTTTCCTGACGGTTGTTTCCTGACAGTTGTTTCCTGATGGTTGTTTCCTCAGAGTTGTTTCCTCAGAGTTGTTTCCTCAGAGTTGTTTCCTGACGGTTGTTTCCTGACGGTTGTTTCCTGACAGTTGTTTCCTCAGAGTTGTTTCTTCAGAGTTGTTTCCTCAGAGTTGTTTCCTGACGGTTGTTTCCTGACGGTTGTTTCCTGACAGTTGTTTCCTCAGAGTTGTTTCTTCAGAGTTGTTTCCTCAGAGTTGTTTCCTGACGGTTGTTTCCTGACAGTTGTTTCCTCAGAGTTGTTTCCTCAGAGTTGTTTCCTGACAGTTGTTTCCTCAGAGTTGTTTCCTGACAATTGTTTCCTGACAGTTGTTTCCTCAGAGTTGTTTCTTCAGAGTTGTTTCTTCAGAGTTGTTTCCTCAGAGTTGTTTCCTCAGAGTTGTTTCCTCAGAGTTGTTTCCTGACGTTGTTTCCTCAGTTGTTTCCTCAGAGTTGTTTCCTCAGAGTTGTTTCCTGACGTTGTTTGCTGTTGCAGGAGGCACACCCTGAGCAGGCGCAGGATCATCCCTCTGCCTCAGTGGAAGGCAAACCCAGAGACCGACCCCGAGGCTCTGTTCAGCAAAGAGCAGCTGGTCCTGGCCCTGTACCCCCAGACCACCTGCTTCTACAGGGCACTGATCCACGCCCCGCCACACAGGGTATACACACACAGGGTATACACACACAGGGTATACACACACAGGGTATACACTCACAGGGTATATACACACAGGGTATACACACACAGGGTATACACACACAGGGTATACACACACAGGGTATACACTCACAGGGTATATACACACAGGGTATACACTCACAGGGTATATACACACAGGGTATACACACACACAGGGTATACACTCACAGGGTATACACACACAGGGTATACACTCACAGGGTATACACTCACAGGGTATATACACACAGGGTATACACACACAGGGTATACACTCACAGGGTATATACACACAGGGTATACACACACAGGGTATACACTCACAGGGTATACACACACAGGGTATACACACACAGGGTATACACTCACAGGGTATATACACACAGGGTATACACACACAGGGTATACACTCACAGGGTATACACTCACAGGGTATATACACACAGGGTATACACACACAGGGTATACACACACAGGGTATACACTCACAGGGTACACACACACAGAGTACATACACACAGGGTATACACTCACAGGGTATACACTCACAGGGTATATACACACAGGGTATACACTCACAGGGTATACACTCACAGGGTATACACACACAGAGTATACACTCACAGGGTATACACACACATGGTATATACACACAGGGTATACACACACAGGGTATACACAGGGTATACACTCACAGGGTATATACACACAGGGTATACACTCACAGGGTATATACACACAGGGTATATACACACAGGGTATACACACAGGGTATACACACACAGGGTATACACACACAGGGTATACACTCACAGGGTATACACACAGGGTATATACACAGGGTATACACTCACAGGGTATACACTCACAGGGTATATACACACAGGGTATACACTCACAGGGTATATACACACAAGGTATACACTCACAGGGTATATACACACAGGGTATACACACACAGGACATACACACACAGGGTATACACACACAGGGTATATACACACAGGGTATACACACAGGGTATACACACACAGGGTATACACACACAGGGTATACACACACAGGGTATATACACACAGGGTATATACACACAGGGTATACACACACAGGGTATACACACACAGGGTATACACACAGGGTATATACACACAGGGTATATACACACAGGATATACAAACACAGGGTATATACAACCAGGGTATACACTCACACACACCGTAATAAATAAATAAATGTAAAGGTGCAGAAATCAGATAAGAATCAGATAAGAATTCAATAATGATCTTTTTTTTCCCCCTCAGCCCCAGGACGACTATTCTGTTCTGTTCGAGGACACTTCGTACGCAGACGGTTACTCTCCTCCGCTCAACGTGGCGCAGAGATACGTGGTGGCGTGCAAAGAGAACAAGAAGAAGTGACAGGTGCTGTCACTTCTCTGCTGTGGTGGCGCTCTACTGCACCGTTCTGTTTCTATGTTTAATGTACAGTTATGATTTATAAAAAAAAGTGAAGAAATACTGCATCTGTGGATTCTTTTTTACTCAAACCAAAAGCGCAGGTGGATGACTAAACACAAGTATAAATAAATCTGACCAGGACTCAAAGTTCAGATCCGAATGAAGAACGGAGCCATAAAAGTTAATCTGGAAACATGCAAAACATTTCTTTTCTGTTATTAAAAAAACACCACCAGCTGTTTTAAAAATCGCACAAGGACAAATTAAGACTCAACTTCAAGCGCCAGTACGTCTGAGTCAGGTTTGTGGAGATGCGAGCCCATTCAGAATAAGGACACGTCTTTTAATTCACGACAAAAAGTCCAGACAGTATCACCACTGTCATATTCTTTCTAAATATAATTTTTTTTAATTTTGATAACCAAATAATGTACGCAAACATCTGCCTAATTTTTTAAATGATTCATGGTATTGCTGCCCCTCCTATGAGAAGGTTTGTTACGCTGACCTCTGAGAAAACAACTCGAGTTACTAGGGCGACCTCTAGAGGAGAGTGCAGCGCTCCAAAATGTAGGACTTCTTTTAGTAAAACTGCTTTCTCTTTTATTGCCATGAGTCAGTGGAATCGTTTGCCAAATGAGATTATAACATGTACAAGTTTTCAAACGTTTGCACATCAAACAAAGAAATACCTAATATCAAAGCAAATTTGCACTCATTAGTAATCAATCTGTGTGTGTATATAGGACTGTTGAGTGTGTGTATGGATGTATAATGATGGAATTTTTTAAATTTTTTTTTATGTTTTAGAAATGGCATAGTGATGGTTGTAATTTTATCTGATATGTCTGCACATATGTCATTATTCTTATGCACTGGTCTATCACCCATTTACAATCTCTGTCATAGTATATTTCATTAACATCAATCTGTCCCGGGACTACAGGTGGAAATTAGCATTTTTGCTATAACCTGGCACCTGCATCTTTCTTTTGTTTATTTCAAAGGTTAATGAAATGTTGTGCACTGTCCCTGTGCAAATAAATAAACCATACCATACCATACCATTATACGTTACCTAGTGCAATAAACACAACCAAGGTGAAAAAACATACTTTTATTTAGCTGTTATATCTATTTTTTTTAAGTGCAGACAGCAAGTAAAGTATAATAGAAAGTATTAAGATATTTACAGACAATCATATTTTTAACATAAGCTGTAAGTAAATTGATTGGCTTTGTTAGTCTTTGCGCTCTAATTTAACTCATTATCTGAACATAAAGAACTGATATGTGCTGTTAAACAATTCCCTCTCAAATTATATTAGAGTCATAAACCAGCTAGTATTGGTCAGTATATATATATTTTTTTTCAGTTAATCACTCTTTTTGTTCAAATCAAACTTCTAAACCACTCGGACTGATCACATTTTGTAGTTTTTCTTGAATTTTCAGACCAACTTAAAACTTTTTTGGTCGCATTTTCTGTCGTGCGCGTTTTGTCGCCATGGTAACGGCTAGACGAGTCACCGCAAAGTATCAGGATTAATAAATGTTGAAAAGTAAAATGAATTAAATATACAAATAAATATATTTTCACACATTATTTATTGAACACATCAATAAGGTGTGTAATAAAATAAAATGTTTTTGTTTAACGTTCGTGCGTCAAGCGGCGGAAGTGTCGTCATAACGCACCGGAAGTCCAGGCGCTTCAGATCGAGCCGCGGTAAAGGAGCAGATATGGCAGAGACGGTAAGTGTTTGACAAGCGCCGATTTAACTCCAAAAATGCGGCTAAAACTCACACCTGCGACCCTAAACCCGCCTGTAACGTTTCTAATTTAACTAACGAATACTTTCATGTTTGATTTTAAAAGTTAAGTATCAAAAAATGTCGGGGGAAAAAGGCGAACTTTGGCAGTGAGTTGTGCAGCCCGATCTGTAGCGGTTTATAAGGATTATAAACGTAAACAATATGAACAGATTATAAAGTTGTGGTTTATAAGTGTGAGCGGAGTAAACAGTTTGGTTTGGAAGCGCCTCTTGTGTTTTGGAAACGTTAAATGCTGCTCGTGATGCTCGGGTTTTGTAAAGTCAGGTGTGTCCAGATGGAATGGCCAGAAGCTAATGCTAAATTAAAGAATACAGATGAGCAATATGGGTAACAGATCAATAATGCTGAGGTGATGGGTCAGAGGAGTGGGTCAGGTGATGCAGAGGAGTGGGTCAGAGGGTCAGGTGATGCAGAGGAGAGGTCACTAACTTTGGGTGACAGGACCCAGTGTATCAAACATGATGGTCTCCACAAGGGGGTGCCACAGGGTTCTATATTAGAACTACTGTATATTATTTTCTCTTTCTCTTTTTCCCTCCTCTCTTTCTCTTTCCCTCTATGCTGTATATATGAACGCTTTAGTTCGATGTCTGGGTAAGATTCGCTCTTTATCTGCTGCTCTGAGGTTTGTTACTAACTGCAGAGCCTTGACCCTCCAGTGTGAACCGTATTCTCCAGTGGAATGTTCGGAGATTGATTCACTTTTACACTTTTATCTACAAGGCCGTGCTCGGACTACTGCCCTCCTACATGTGTAACATAATCACACAGAAGTGCTGATTCTTCTGGTTTCCGTTTGTTCGGAGTTGGGGAAAAAAGGGCTTTTGTCTTCTCTGCCCCCTCGACATGGAACGAGCTGCAAAAGGACTGGAAATGAACGTAACTTATCTCACTGAACGGCTTTAAATCCAGACTAAAAGCACTTGAGACAGCCTCCATAAACTGGACCTGCTTTAACTAGGGATGCACCGCCGATGCCGATATCCGATATTAATGTTGCTGTTATCGGCCGATACCGATATTAACCGATACAGATATTTTTTTAAATTCTGAGATAACATTTTATACAGACTGAAAATCATGCAAAATGACTAGACCAGGACTAAATGCGGACTAAACCAGGTCTAGACCAGGTCTAAACTTGCCTGGTTTACACCAGACCATATCGCAAGTGAGATATGGTCTGGGAGCCACCTTCGAAATATCTCGTACCGGAGGTGTGGTTTACGATCGCCAACGGCCGTTTATTGGGCGTTATGAATGTCTATCATGTGGCGTATACGTAGCCCAGAGCCAATCATGTCAGTTGTCAGTTCAAACTACAAGTTTCCGTTTGTCGCGTAGTACGCGTCACCATCTTTCCACCCCTCCCCGCTCTCTGATTGGCTCCCAGAATCTGGAGAGCTTGCTTGCCATAGTTGCCAGGCTGTGTTTCAGATCGGAACAAATGAAAGCAGCCTGGGATTTCCCAGGTTAGGTCTAAACCAGGTCTAAACCTGGACTGGACAGGGGACTAAACCTGGACTAAACCAGGACTGGACCAGGTCTAGACCTGGACTAAACCTGGACTAAACCAGGACTAGACCAGGTCTAGGCTCTTTGCCTGGTTTCGTGTGGCTCTTAGCCTGGTTTTGTGCGGCTCTTGCGTTCGTTCATGTCGAGGTTTGATGTGCTCGGACTGCTCCTCCTCCTCAGGACCGTGGACGTGGTCCCGAGGAGGAGGCACGGTTTGGGCACGGGTCTCGTACTCGCAGCCCCGGGTGGGACGCGCGGTCTCGCCCTGGTCATGCTGCGCTATCACGGATTTGACCACGATGAGCGCACATGTCTGCGCACACACTTCCCCCCCGCTTCACTATTAATACATTTTGTTGAAAATCTACAAAAGTTTGAGTGTTTAAACGAGAGAGAAATGTGAGAAAAGGTTAATTCGAGGGATTACTGTACTGACAAATATTGGTCATTAATATCGGCCCACTTTTACACATCGGGCCGATACCGATATGTTCAAATTTGTCAATATCGGCCGATACCGATGTTAATGCCGATATATCGTGCATCCCTAGTTTTAACTAGTTTCTATGTTATTTTAATTGTGCTGTAATTGTCTTTTTTGCTGCCTCTGGGCCAGCGCTCCCTTGAAAAAAAGGTTTTAATCTCAACGGGATTTCCCTGGTTAAATAAAGGAAAAAGGAAAAACAAAAGTCAGAGCAGAGGGTCGGAGGGGTTTTCCTGCTCTCTAAACATACATTTCTCTAGGGTGTGACATGTTTTAGACTGTAGGGGGCGCCCTCTGTCCTTCTGTTTACGGTCGTCATGGTGATGTTTTTTTTTTAGGTGAAGCCTCCCCCCAAACGCAGACGAATCCTGGACCCCTCAGCCATCGTCTCAGTGCCCATCTACTCCAACCAGGTACTGCTACTACTACTGCTACTGATACTGCTACTGCTGCTACTACTACTACTACTACTACTACTACTACTACTACTGCTACTACTACCACTACTACTACTACTACTACTACTACTACTACTACTACTACTACTACTACTGCTACTGATACTGCTACTACTACTACTACTACTACTACTACTACTACTACTACTACTACTACTACTACTACTACTACTACTGCTACTGATACTGCTACTGCTGCTACTGCTGCTACTACTACTACTACTACTACTACTACTACTACTACTACTGATACTACTACTACTACTACTACTACTACTACTACTACTACTACTACTACTACTACTACTGATACTGCTACTACTACTACTACTACTACTATTGCTACTGATACTGCTACTACTACTGATACTGATACTACTACTACTACTGCTACTACTACTACTGCTACTACTACTACTACTACTACTACTATTGCTACTGATACTGCTACTACTACTGATACTGCTACTACTACTAATACTACTACTACTGCTGCTACTGTTACTGCACATTGTCTCTCAGTGTCAGTGAGTTTGATGTTTTTGTTGAAGGTGAACAACAGTTTGCAGATGAAGGCGCCGGTGTTCAGAGAGTCCACAGGTGAAAAACTCTACATCCAAACAATTCACAACAGACTTTAGAGTTTAGACTTTAGACTTTAGAGTTAAAATTTTAGAGATTAGAATTTAGATTTTAGAGTTAAAATTTTAGAGATTAGATTTTAGAGTTAAAATTTTAGAGATTAGATTTTAGAGTTTAGATTTTAGAGTTTAAATTTTAGAGATTAGATTTTAGAGTTTAGATTTTAGAGTTTAAATTTTAGAGATTAGATTTTAGAGTTTAGATTTTAGAGTTTAAATTTTAGAGTTTAGATTTTAGAGTTTAGGTTTTGGAGATTAGAGTTTACTTCTTTCGAATCTTCCCTAGTGTGCAGCTGCAGTGTGTAACTTTTCTGTTGGAGGGTTCGTCAAACGCTTTTCTCCTTGTAGATGTTGTTGCTTTGTCTGGAATGTTCCACAGTCTGGCATTAAACCTTTCCATCTCCGTGGAGACCAAACCAGACCAAGTTCCATGTCAGATCTGTGGAGGAAGTCTGTTTTATAGGGATTTCTCAGCTCTAAAACCACCTGTGATTGAATAAATGTAAAGTAGAGCTGTTTAAAGTCACACTGTGGAACATTCCAGGCAGAGCAATGGCGTATCCATAGAAACAAGCAGGAGACAGACCTCCCAACCAAAAAAAGTTCCACAGTGCAGCTTTACCTTTCCAGATGAGGCTGAGTGTGTTTTTGGGTTTGTTTTCGTGCAGAGGAAGAAGCCGATGCAGACGCAGACTTTCTGTCCAAGTTTTTGCCCGGAACGAGGCGACGTTCTCCGGACATCGCGGTGCTCAGTGATTCTGAGGAAGAGGCGGAGCCCAGAAGAGCCACGCCCCCGAACGCCACGTGAGTCACAGACGGGCGTCACCGTCATCTTTTCAGATCCCAGATGAGGTGATGTCATAATTCAAGATGAGTCAGACAGTTTTCCCTATTCCCTGAACCAGGACTAAACCAGGACTAAACCAGGACTAAACCAGGACTAAACCAGGACTAAACCAGGACTAAACCAGGACTAAACCAGGAATTAAACAAAGACTAAACCAGGACTAAACCAGGACTAAACCAGGACTAAACCAGGACTAAACCAGGACTAAACCAGGACTAAACCAGGAATTAAAGACTAAACCAGGACTAAACCAGGACTAAACCAGGACTAAAGCAGGACAAAACCAGGGACAAAACCAGGGACTAAACCAGGTCTAAACCAGGACCAAAGGCAGGGACTAAACCAGGACTTTTCCGTATTGGTACTTTGCAGGTGACGTCATCAGCGTTCCTGGGGGATGGGGGCAGGTGATCTGATCTGTGCACTGACCACAGGCTCCTGAAAACGTGCTCTTTAAATTCATTTAGTGTGGTTTCTCCAGTTTTCTTATGTCTTTTCACAGTGTTTGATAAAGTGTGCATTGTGTCACCATGGTAACGGCTGAAAAGTCTTAGTCTTTGGTGCTGTTACAATGTGAAGAATTAAGATTTAAAAGTGTTTAATAACTGTTATTTCTTCATATACACTGCAAAGGATCATGGTCTTTGTAGTTCCCTCTGTTTTTTGAGCTGTTGCTGCTCACAAAGTGTTTTACAGAATAAGAAAGATTTAAAATCAGCAGAACTATTAATAAAGAACTAGAGAATAAGATCACACATGTACCCGTCAAATAAGTAACACCAAACAGAACTTGAGCTGAAGGGAGATCACAAACTCACGGGAATCCGTCTTGGCTCGGGCTGTTGTGATTGGTCTGAACCGCAGGTGCCCAGGCCAATCACAAAGCAATGTCGGGGTGTGGGCGGAGCCAAATGTGAAGAGCCCAAATAAACCAAAACTGTAGTTTGTAGTTTGGGCAAATCGTTCTGACCGAATATTTGTGTTTCAGAGACGTTCTTCGCTCTCCATCTCCTCCTCCAGAGAGTCCGGTCCAGAAACACTCACTGAAAGCCAAAGAGAAACTCAAGTACGGAACCAGGACTGGACCAGGGACTGGACCAGGGTCTGGACCAGGGACTGGACCGGGGTCTGGACCGGGGTCTGGACCAGGACTGGACCACGGACTGGACCACGGACTGGACCACGGACTAAACCAGGACTAAACCGCTTCTCGTGTTTTCAGTGAGATTAATCGTCGTCTGCAGTCTGTGAACTCGCTGCTTTCTCCGGGGGACGACCAGAGGCAGCGGCGGCGTTGCAGGCGGTCACCGCGGTTACGGGCGACCCCCTGCCGCACTTATGTCGATGATGACGTCATCGACGTGAGCATGGCCGGCGATGACGATGTCATCATCTTGAGCTCGGGGCTGTCTCCTGCGGGGTCTCCGCCCAGAGGCCCTGAGAGGCAGATCCCTCTGAAAGTGCGCTGCCGAACCGACCTGCATAAGATCCCTGTGCTCCCGGTGAGTCACATTTAAAGTGTGTTTTGTTTTTAAACCTGACCCTCTGTTTCCTGTGGCAGTCTACGCCGCTCAGCGCTGTCGTGGAGCAGCTGTCCGTCAAACTGGGAGTCCCGCCCCCACGGCTGCTGCTGCTGCGAGAGGAGGCGGAGCTTAGCACGGACGCCACGGTCGGCGCGCTCGGACTCGGCATCGCAGACATCCTCGGTAATAACCGCCCCCTACTGGTTTGAAAACATCACTACAATCCCACGAGGGTCCTTCAGTCGATTCATCGTCACTGCGTACGACTCATTTCTGAACGTTTAAACCAGGTCTAAACCAGGTCTAAACCAGGTCTAAACCAAACCAGATCCAAACTAAACCAGGTCTAAACCAGGTCTAAACCAGGTCTAAACCAGGTCTAAACCAAACCAGGTCCAAACCAGATCCAAACTAAACCAGGTCTAAACCAGGTCCAAACCAGATCCAAACTAAACCAGGTCTAAACCAGGTCCAAAGCAGATCCAAACTAAACCAGGTCTAAACCAGGTCTAAACCAGGTCTAAACCAGGTCTAAACCAAACCAGGTCCAAACCAGATCCAAACTAAACCAGGTCTAAACCAGGTCTAAACCAGGTCTAAACCAGGTCCAAACCAGATCCAAACCAGATCCAAACTAAACCAGGTCTAAACCAGGTCCAAACCAGATCCAAACTAAACCAGGTCTAAACCAGGTCTAAACCAGGACTAAACCAGGTTTGAACCAGGTTTGAACCAGGTGGCGACGTCGTACTTACAACACTTTTTTGCTACAGCAGCACACAGATATGGTTTTAGTCATAAATTTAGAAACACTGCAATGTTTTTTTCTTTACTGCTTCCTACATTTTATATTCTGAAATCGTGTAGCAGAAAAGGCCTAATACTAAAAGTTCTTATTTATTATTTTACAATGTTGTTCTAGTCGATAAAAACTTTAAACACTGAACAAAAGGAACAGGGAATAATTTAAACCTCAGGAGTTTCTTTTGTAAACTCGACCAACAATAGAAGAAATATTTAAAACTTAAACATGCCGCGACTAAAGGCAAAGTGACAGGAGTTTGTTTAGCTCCGATTTGCCCCTGATGTTTTACAACTCGTTTGTAGTTTTGAAACTCGGTTTTGATACTGAGGAACAGACTCGATACTCGATATCAATTCTGATCCAACAATGAAATAAAAAAAAAAAAAAGTATTTCTTTAGATAAAATCCTGTGATTTTCCACATTAATGTAGAACTTTCTTTATGATTCCCATTTGTCCTAATATCTGTGGAATCTCTCAGTGGTCCAGGACTAAACCAGGACTAAACCAGGACTAAACCAGGTCTAAACCAGGACTAAACCAGGTCTAAACCAGGTCCAAACCAGGTCTAAACCAGGTCTAAACCAGGTCCAAACCAGGTCTAAACCAGGTCTAAACCAGGTCTAAACCAGGTCTAAACCAGGTCTAAACCAGGACTAAACCAGGTCTAAACCAGGACTAAACCAGGTCTAAACCAGGTCCAAACCAAACCAGGTCTAAACCAGGACTAAACCAGGTCTAAACCAGGACTAAACCAGGACTAAACCAGGTCTAAACCAGGACTAAACCAGGTCTAAACCAGGTCTAAACCAGGACTAAACCAGGTCTAAACCAGGTCCAAACCAGGACTAAACCAGGACTAAACCAGGTCCAAACCAGGTCCAAACCAGGTCTAAACCAGGTCTAAACCAGGTCTAAACCAGGTCTAAACCAGGTCCAAACCAGGTCTAAACCAGGTCCAAACCAGGTCCAAACCAGGTCTAAACCAGGTCCAAACCAGGTCCAAACCAGGTCCAAACCAGGTCCAAACCAGGTCCAAACCAGGACTAAACCAGGTCCAAACCAGGTCCAAACCAGGTCCAAACCAGGTCCAAACCAGGTCTAAACCAGGTCCAAACCAGGTCCAAACCAGGTCCAAACCAGGTCTAAACCAGGTCCAAACCAGGTCCAAACCAGGTCCAAACCAGGTCCAAACCAGGACTAAACCAGGACTAAACCAGGTCCAAACCAGGTCCAAACCAGGTCCAAACCAGGTCCAAACCAGGTCCAAACCAGGTCCAAACCAGGACTAAACCAGGACTAAACCAGGACTAAACCAGGTCCAAACCAGGTCCAAACCAGGTCCAAACCAGGTCCAAACCAGGTCCAAACCAGGACTAAACCAGGACTAAACCAGGACTAAACCAGGTCCAAACCAGGTCCAAACCAGGACTAAACCAGGACTAAACCAGGACTAAACCAGGTCCAAACCAGGTCCAAACCAGGACTAAACCAGGTCCAAACCAGGTCCAAACCAGGTCCAAACCAGGTCCAAACCAGGACTAAACCAGGTCCAAACCAGGACTAAACCAGGTCCAAACCAGGTCCAAACCAGGTCCAAACCAGGACTAAACCAGGACTAAACCAGGACTAAACCAGGTCCAAACCAGGTCCAAACCAGGTCTAAACCAGGTCCAAACCAGGACTAAACCAGGTCCAAACCAGGTCCAAACCAGGACTAAACCAGGTCCAAACCAGGTCTAAACCAGGTCCAAACCAAACCAGGTCTAAACCAGGTCCAAACCAAACCAGATCTAATCCAGGTCCAAACGAAACCAGGTCTGAACCAGGTCCAAACCAAACCAGGTCTAAACCAGGTCTAAACCAGGACTAAACCAGGTCCAAACCAGGACTAAACCAGGTCCAAACCAGGTCTAAACCAGGTCCAAACCAAACCAGGTCTAAACCAGGTCCAAACTAAACCAGGTCTGAACCAGGTCCAAACCAGGTCCAAATAGATTTAATTTTAGATTGAAATGGTTTTAGTATTCGTTTGTTTGTGTTGCAGAGTGCGTGGTGATGGCGGAGGTGGAGAGGGACACGCCCACCGGAGGAGACGGCGGTGATGTCATCAGCGTGCGACTCCAGGGCAAAGACCGCGCCATGTCTCGGGAGCTCCGCGTCCGCCGGGTATGTACCTCCTCCAGCTGTTTGTATGTCTGTGATCTGACCCGCCAACCAACTCGAACGGGAAACACTCTGTTCCACCTTGTGATGTCATTAGTGACTCAAAGCCATCTTTTGTCGGGCGTTAAACGTTTGTGTCCCTCCTGTGTCTCTGTAGGACGCTCCTCTGGGCTCTGTTTTCGCCCAGTTCTCTTCGGGCTTCTCCGGCGTCGCTCGGGGGAAAGTGACATTTCATTTCGACGGCCGTAGATTATCTCCGCTCCAAACGCCGCTGGACCTGGACATGGAGGACGGGGACATCATCGAGGCGTGGACCTGAACGCGGCGTTTCGGTTTAAATCAGGCATGTCCAAACTATGGCCCGTGGGCCAAATGCGGCCCTCAGACACATTTTTCTTGGCCCTCAGGCTTCCAGGTGAATTGGCCCAAATGACCTTGAGCAGAACTTTTGACTGAAAGTTTTTTGAAAATCTACTTTGATAAGACTATTTAATATTTATTATGTGGTTTTGAGGATCTTGGCATGAATAAAGGACTGAAGCTCATTCTAACGTGTTAAACATGCAAATATTTCAATTATTGAGTGTACTGAGCACCAGTCTATGGCCCTTGATCGGCCCTCTACTTCGTCTATGTGGCCCTTGATGAAAAAAGTTTGGACACCCCTGGTTTAAGTGAAAAATAAAAGGTTTGACTTCACCGCAGAGTTGTGTGTTTTGTACGTGAGGAGGACAGAGAATAGGTAAAGAATAATGATGCTTCAGACTGATTCAGGGCTTTTCCGTTGGTCCATTCTTCTTTCACTCCTGTAGCCACAGCCGCCCTGGGAAGTCTGACAGAAGTGAGGCTGCCATTGCCCCCTCCCACCAGCAACACTCAAACACCACTCTCGTACTCGGCGTGGGTGGGAGTGTCTTTCCCAAACTCGTGATGGCTCGTATGTGGCCTGGAGGAGGGCTTCCTGCTCGTTTAATAATTAATAATAATAATTCATAGCATTTATATAGCGCCTTTCATGACCCCCAAAGCGCTTTACAGTTCATTGTTCATTCACTCCACACTTGGTGGTGGTAAGCTACTTTTGTAGCCACAGCTGCCCTGGGACAGACTGACTGAAGCGAGGCTGCCAATCTGCGCCATCGGCCCCTCCGACCACCTCCAACACTCACGCACTCACCACTTTCATACTAGGAAATGTGGGTGAAGTGTCTTGCCTAACGACACAACGACTGTTTTTGCGACTGGCGCCCCCCTGTGGCACCTGGTGTTCCCAGTGTCTCCGAGTCCTGCCCAGGCCCTGGAGCTTCTGAGATCTGACGGGATCAGGCTTTGACAGGCAGGTATGAACAACATTTCCATGGAAATGTTGTTCTTTGGCTATAATATTCCAAAGTGTGGCATTAACCATATCCATCTCCATGAAGAATGTTCTGAAGTACGATTTTAACTTTCTGCTTCCATGGAAACATGCAGGTACTCCAGAAACTTACACACTGTGCCTTTAATGTCACTCAGAAACTTAAGTCTGTTCTACTGTAAATGATTTTACTTTTATTTGAGCGGTTTAATAAAAACATGCATCCATGTTCTTCCTCTTATCCGGGGCCAGGTTGCGGGGCAACAGTCTAAGCAGGGACTCCCAGACTTCCTTCACCCCGGACACTTCCTCCAGCTCCTCCGGGGGGACCCCAAGGCGTTCCCAGGCCAGCCAGGACACACAGTCCCTCCAGTATGTCCTGGGTCTTCCCCGGGGCCTCCTCCCGGTGGGACGTGCCCAGAACACCTCCCGAGGGAGGCGTCCAGGAGGCGTCCCGAATAGACGCCCGAGCCTCCTCAGCTGCTCTTCTCCACGTGGAGGAGCTGCGGCTCTACTCTGAGCTCCTCCCGTGTGACTGAGCTCCTCACCCTATCTCTAAGGGAGCGCCCAGCCACTCTGTGGAGGAAACTAATTTCGGCCACTTGTATCTGCGATCTCGTCCTTTCGGTCATTACCCAGAGCTCATGACCATAGGTGAGGGGAGGAACGTAGATCGACGGTAAATCGAGAGCTTTGCCTTTCGGCTCAGCTCCCTCTTCACCACAACGGTCCGGTACAGCGACCGCATCACTGCCGACGCTGCACCGATCCACCTGTCAATCTCACGCTCCATCCTCCCCTCACTCGAGAACAAGACCCCGACATACTTGAACTCCTCCACCTGAGGCACATTAAAAATGTACAGTGGTACCTCACCTTACAAAATTAATTTGTTCCAGAAGTGGTTTCATAACGTGAATTTTTCGTAAGTTGAGTAGCTATTTCAGTGGAAAAGGCCTGATCCGTTCCAAGGTTGTTTTTTTTTATAGTGTAACTTTTTTTTTATAGTGTAACATTGTGTCCTGCGTCCTGATTGGCTAAGAGACTGTAGAGCCATGACTAAACGTGGAATAAACCAGGTCTAGACCTGGACTGGACCTGGACTAAACCAGGACCGGACCAGGTCCAGACCCGGACCAAACCGGGACCAGACCAGGATTAAATCACCCCGTGTGGCTTTCCGCTGGCCTCGCGCGGCTCCTGCGCTCACCCCCACGTGCTCGGCCCCGAGGGGGAGGCACAGCCCGGGCGCCGCGGCTCCATCGCGACCGTGTCGACGTCGCTTTTTGATCCTTCGATGTCGGCTCTTCCTATCGGTGTGAAGCAGAATTCACCAAGCGTTGGATTGTTCACTCACTAAGGGAACGAGAGCTGGGTTTAGACCGTCGTGAGACAGGTGAGTTTTACCATACTGATGATGTGGTGTTGTGTCGCCGCTCCCCTCGCGCGTTTGGCGCTTCACTATCAACACATTCTGTTGAAAATCTATTAAAGTTCGAGTGTTCAAACGAGAGAGTAATGCGAGAAAAGACCAACTCCAGTCTGAGAAAAGCGTAGAATGTGTGTAGTGAGGCATTTACAGCCCTAAAACATGTAGAACAATTGCCAAATACAAAGTTGTCCTACCTCGTGGACCTCTCCCACCGCGGGCCACCTCTGGAACCTAACCCCGTGTGTGTTGATAAAGTGTATTTACGTTTCGGGGAGTGCATCTGAGCGCGCATTAATTGAATTTTTGAGATTTTACGTTTCGTAACTTGAATTTTCTTTTGTATCTAGAGACCAAAATTTAACGTGAAGGCGTTTCGTAACTTGGATTTTTCGTTTGTAGAGTCTTTCCTAAGGTGAGGTACCACTGTACTTAAAAAAAAAAAAAAAACAGTTTGGATGTGGTGGACTTGTGTGAACGCGCCGCAGGGGAAATGCTCAGCACTGGACCAGATATTTAATCACATCTAAAATAGTCCGGATTAAACCTTTTTATTTTCGTCATGTGACTGGAGCGTGAGGAGCACGTGAGCAGAACACGTGAGCGCAAGCGGAAGTGCGCACCGCTCATGGCGTCGCTCAAATGTTTGGAAAAGTTTAACCTCTGAAACCGCCACTTCCACCGAGTCTACCGCGTCTCCAGCCCCCCGCTCTCATCCACACGGCCCGGCATGGATCTGCACTGAGGCCCCGGGCTCTGAGGCGCTCCTGAAGCCGAGGAGAGGCTGCGGAAGGCGGACACCGAACGGACAGAGCGGCCCTGAGTCACCCGCAGGAGGTAAACAAGAGCTAGCATTAGCATTAGCATTAGCATTAGCATTAGCATTAGCGGCTCATAAACCTGGCTTTATTTTGTTTTGTTTTATTTTATTATAGTTCTATGGCTTCACCAGATTTTATTTTATTTTATTTTATTATAGTTCTATGGCTTCACCTGTTTTTTTCACTAAAGCTCATTTAATGTAGTTTTCCACGATCATTATTGATAAGTTAAATTTGTTTTTATATTCTTAATAGTTTCATTTTCCCCCCCAAATGTTGTGTCAAAGATTTGTTTTTCTTATTTATAATTTTTTATATAATTTGCAATTTATTCAGTGCATTTTTCTCCACATAAATCACAGTACATATGCAAATAAATAATAATAAAAACAATAATATTAAGACGTATTAATGAGCCAGTAATTTGAGTCAAATGAAAAATAAATAAATAGTGATTTAAAAAATAAAACGTTTTATTATTTTACATTGCTCTAGTGGATAAAAAACGCAAGTACATTGTTGACATACCAAAGTCCGATTCTAATCTGATCACTGGACCTTTAACGTGATTTAAATGAAACGTAAAACACAAAATCTGATGTGAAATTGGATGTTTTGGTGTTTACTTTTAATTTTATAATCTTATATCAACATTAAAACAGAAAATGTGTCGAGATAGGGAACTTGTTAAATTTTAAAAGTTGCATTAGTGTTTATAAATTTAAGAAAATGTACAAGGCTAAAATAAGTGTCTAAGGAAAATGTTTAAGTGCACGTAAACCACAAGAGGGTTATTTTATTTATAACATACATTTGGCTCATTTTTGACTTGGTTTGGGGCAATTTATTATTAAAGAAATGTTGATTTTGATACTGAGGAACAGACTCGATACGATTCTGATTTTTTTAGACAAAATCCTGTGATTTTCCACATTAATGTAGAATTTTGCTTTCTATTCCCATGTCTGTGGAATCCCTCAGTGGTCCAGGTCTAAACCGGGTCTAAACCAGGTTCAAACTAAACCAGGTCTAAACCAGATGTAATCCAGATGTAAACCAGATGTAATCCAGATGTAAACCAGGTCCAAACCAGGAGTAAACCAGAAGAAAACTAAACCAGGTCTAAACCAGGTCTAAATCAGATGTAAACCAGGCTTAACCGGGTCTAAACCAGGTCCAAACCAAACCAGGTCTAAGCCAGGTCTAAGCCAGGTCTAAGCCAGGTCTAAGCCAGGTCTAAGCCAGGTCTAAGCCAGGTCTAAGCCAGGTCTAAGCCAGGTCTAAGCCAGGTTTAAGCCAGGTCTAAGCCAGGTCCATGGGTGTACACTAGTCTCTGTGCTCTTATCCTTGTTCTGATTGTTTGTTCTAAACATATTCAGGTCTGTATCAGGTTATAGTCTGCTCTGTCCTGAAAATTGGACTTTTTTCCTATCGATCCCTGCGATAAATGAGGATCTAGTTTCGATTCTAGTTTCAGTATTGATTAGCGTCTGATTTCTGATAAATTTGCTAACTCTGGTTTCATATTTCTGTGATTCTTTTAAAGGAACTTGTTGTGCTTGTTGTTTCACTTCTCAAGGCATTTCCTGTAGAATCCTTAAGTTGGACTTCTTTATCTGTGAAGAAGATCGTTTCACTCACTGCTGTTTGGACTGGGTCAAAGTTAAAGGGTCGATATTACGCAAAACAGACTTTTAAGTACCGGTACATGTTCTGATGATGTTCCTCACAAACACACCTGGAGTTGTGTTTGTTTCATTCACATGTTTGAGGAACATCTCCAAAGCTCCAAACGATCGGCAGTTTCTGAGACGATCCGAATGATTCTAGTGCAGTTTATTTGTACAGCACAACTGCTACTCAGAGGAATTCAAAAAGCTTTACAGAAACAAATCAAAATATCAACAATCCTTGTGAAATTAAAACGGATAAAGAGACAGAAATGAGAGAAGAAAAGATGAAAACCAGGACTACAGCAGAACTAAACCAGGACTACAGCAGAACTAAACCAGGACTACAGCAGAACTAAACCAGGACTACAGCAGAACTAAACCAGGACTAAACCAGGACTAAAGCAGAACTAAACCAGGACTACAGCAGAACTAAACCAGGACTAAACCAGGACTACAGCAGGAGGCCGGGACTAAAGCAGAACTAAACCAGGACTACAGCAGGAGGCCGGGACTAAAGCAGAACTAAACCAGGACTACAGCAGGAGGCCGGGACTAAACCAGGACTAAACCAGGACTAAAGCAGAATTAAACCAGGACTAAAGCAGAATTAAACCAGGACTAAAGCAGAATTAAACCAGGACTAAAGCAGAATTAAACCAGGACTAAACCAAGACTAAACCAGGACTAAACCAGGACTAAACCAGGACTAAACCAGGAGTAAAGCAGGACTAAACCAGGACTACAGCAGAACTAAACCAGGACTACAGCAGGAGGCCAGGACTACAGCAGAACTAAACCAGGACTAAACCAGGAGTAAACCAGGACTACAGCAGAACTAAACCAGGACAACAGCAGAACAAAACCAGGACTAAACCAGGACTAAACCAGGACTAAACCAGGATTAAACCAGGACTAAACCAGGACTACAGCAGAACTAAACCAAGACTACAGCAGGAGGCCAGGACTTAAGCAGAACTAAACCAGGACTCGGGCTTCAGACCTCACTGTGTAATTGGCTGCTGGACTTCCTCAGTGAGAGGCCACAGGCAGTGCGGGTCGGCAGAAACACCTCAAGCTGCATTAGACTGAGCACAGGAGCCCCCCAGGGCTGTGTGCTCAGTCCGATGCTCTTCACTCTGCTGACCCACGACTGCTCACCAGCGTTCAGCACCAATCACATAGTGAAGTTTGTGGACGATACGACTGTGGTGGGTCTCATCTCTAATAACGATGAGACAAACTACAGGAGTGAGGTGAGCCTTCTGACCCAGTGGTGCAGCGATAACAATCTCCTTCTTAATGTTGAAAAGACCAAGGAGATTGTTATTGACTTCCGGAGAGGCCCCACCCAGCACCCCCCACTGTCCATCAACGGTGCTGCTGTAGAGAGGGTGAGCAGCACCAAATTCCTGGGGGTGCACATCAGTGAGGATCTCTGGCAAAGAGGGCTCAGAAGTGCCACCCCTCACACAGCCTCTTCAGCCTCCTGCCCTCGGGGAGAAGGTACCGGAGTCAAACAGCTTCATCCACCAGACTGTCAAACAGCTTCATCCACCAGACTGTCAACCTCCCCCCCCCTTCCCCCTTTGATCTTTTGGACTAAACCAGGACTACAGCAGGACTAAACCAGGACTACAGCAGGACTAAACCAGGACTACAGCAGGAGGTCCCTGAGGTCCTCGTCTGACCCTCCTCTCTGCCGCCCCCTACAGGCTCAGTCATGGCGGTGGAGGGTGCGTCAGACTCGGCGCCGTTTCTCTCTGACGACAGCGAATCAGAGGCTCAGGATGACACGAGGGCGGAGCCGCAGTGCGGATCTCTGAGCGGCGTTTCGCCACGGCGATCTCTGATCATCGTCTTCATCCTCTGCTACATCAACCTGCTCAACTACATGGACCGCTTCACTGTGGCAGGTACTGACCTAGACCGGGGCTAGACCGGGGCTAGACCGGGGCTAGACCGGGTTTAGACCGGGTTTAGACCAGGGCTAGACCGGGTTTAGACCGGGTTTAGACCGGGTTTAGACCAGGGCTAGACCGGGTTTAGACCAGGGCTAGACCGGGTTTAGACTGGGGTTAGACTGGGTATAGACTGGGGCTTAGACTGGGGTTAGTCCGGGGTTAGACTGAGGTTTAGACCGGGGTGAGACCGGGGTTAGACCTTGGATTAGACCAGGGTTTAGGACAGGGTTTAGACTGGGGTTTAGTCCTGGTTTTTGACCCTGTGGTTTGGTTTGGTTTGGTGTGGTTTGGTCTGTGGTTTGGTTTGTTGTGGTTTGGTTGTCTCTGGTGGTCTGTGGTGTTCTAACGTCTGTCTCTTTTTTTCTCAGGAGTTTTGCCCGACATCGAACACTATTTTGAAATTGATGATTCAAAATCAGGCCTCCTCCAGACAGGTAACAGACTCCAGACCTGGTTTAGTCCTGGTTTAGTCCCGGTTCAGTCCTGGTTCAGACCTGGGGGGTATTCCACGAACGTGGCTAAGCGCAAAGCCCGGCTTTATTCGACAGTTCGCGTTAGTTTTAGAGTCCGGTTCCATGACTCTTGCTAACATTAGTCCCCGCTGAGTTACTGGGACAACATGGTCGTCGGAGCTAGTATCCGGCCGTATCACAGAGAATACGTACCTGACATAAACAGAGTGTCAAACAAACAGTTCCGCACACCTCCCGCATGAGTATCTGTGTTGTCTGAAAACAATATCAGCAAAAAAATATTACCTTACGTTCTTGGTTCTTGACAAATCTCCGGGAATTTAAAAATATGCTTTTGAACTGCTGTCTTTACGACATTATCAGATAGAAGAATTCCAGAGCCGTCACAGAGAAACTTTGGTCGAGTGGTTAAGTGCTGCATCTTTCACGTGGGAGTCCCGGGTTCGATTCCTGTTACTGACGTATTCATGCTCAAGTCAATTATGTGTTACATTTTCACGAATTTACATTTGCCACACATTACACAAATGTGAATGAATTTAACCAACAATTATTCATATCATCATAGAACTTATATCAGTTGGGCCTAACATCACTCTCACTTGACGACATTGACACTTTATATTTTATGTGACATCTCTATCAAAGAATACAGTTACAGGTAAACCTTTACTTTTAAAACAAAATGTAGCCAAATAACAGGCACACTCCATGATGCAACATTTCAATGATTCAACAAATTTGCTTCAGAGATGCTGTGCAAGCCTCTTTAATGAAATCCTATTTATCAATTTCCATCAATAGGCATAAAACAATAAAAGACATTAGGTATGACATTCTGGTGTGAGGTCACTGCTGGAGGACTGCTGAGGGTCAGGCAAGGCACTGCTGGAGGACTGCTGAGGGTCAGGCAAGGCACTGCTGGAGGACTGCTGAGGGTCAGGCAAGGCACTGCTGGAGGACTGCTGAGGGTCAGGCAAGGCACTGCTGGAGGACTGCTGAGGGTCAGGCAAGGCACTGCTGGAGGACTGCTGAGGGTCAGGCAAGGCACTGCTGGAGGACTGCTGAGGGTCAGGCAAGGCACTGCTGGAGGACTGCTGAGGGTCAGGCAAGGCACTGCTGGAGGACTGCTGAGGGTCAGGCAAGGCACTGCTGGAGGACTGCTGAGGGTCAGGCAAGGCACTGCTGGAGGACTGCTGAGGGTCAGGCAAGGCACTGCTGGAGGACTGCTGAGGAGGGTCCAAGTGTACGCCATCTTCAGTAACTAGAACACAAACATACTATTAAAATACACAAATGCTTGGATCACAGCTGAGGCAAGCATTAGTCTAGAGAATACCTTGAATATACTCTTCACAAGAACTCGCAGGAAGGATCTTTGATGGGGTCCCTCCTTCAGTCTCCTCCACCAGTGGGCGACCCCGGTTTAGGGCCAGTGCCAGCTCCTCTGCAGGTGAAAGATTTTGAGGGGGGCTCCCACCTCCTGTGGCTTGGTAGCTACTGTTCATTTTTAATTAAATTAAGGTACCATGTCAACAGTATTACTAATTTCACTGAATTATTATTCAGTGAAATTAGTAATAATATTAACGTTAATATTAGCCTACTTGCCACTCTGCAAAATGTTTTTATGCTTTGTCTTTACCAGCAGTCCTCTTCACATTATTCCTGCTCAAAGACAAGATGACACAATTTAAAGGAGAATTAACGTTTTTTACAATCTGAGCCTTATTTCGGAAATAAAAATAAGTTGTTTTACTCACCCATAGCACTTTGGTGTCATTTGGAGCAGTTTCGTAGATGTTGTGTTGTGCTCGGGGCAAATGTTTGCGGTGTCCAAATAACACAAACTTTTGCACTTTTCAAATCACAGAAGATCGCTGTGTCAGCGTAGACTTTTAGTGGATTCCAAAACGGCCTGAAACCCGATATGCAGCTATAGTTTCATTTGATGACGTCATCAGAGAGGACAGTGCGCATGCGTGAACTCAGCTGTTTAGCAGGTAAACACCGCTAGTCCGAAAGAAGATAACTTTAGCTAACTCTGAACTTTACTTTTCTGTTGCGAGACATGGCAGAAGATTCGGACTTTGAGACTGAAGAGGACTTATTTGAGTATGATGGCCGTCCCTATCGTTTTGAGCCTGAGTATACGGATGAGGAGACAGAATGGATGTGGAAAGAATGAAGCGCAGAGAGTTTTAGGAGCACCAGAAAACAGCCATCGGTTTCGTATTACTTCTCAGAGCCGTCACGCGCTGAAATCGCTGGCCTTCTTTCTTTTCCTTTGCTGGAAAAAAATCGTCCGGACTGAAGTGGGTACTGCAAACACGAGGGTCCAGACGTCTTACAGCTTTCCCTGTCATGTTTGGGTCCATTCTCAAAGCAAGTAGCCACATTTTCAATAAATCAGGATCCTGCTGCTGAAGCCTGTGAACGCTCAACTTCATCCAAGATGTCGTTTTGTTTTTGCAACCAGGATAAATGCAGGTTCGCACCATTTTTCTCAAGTGGAGATGTTTTCGTCGCCTTAGCTTCTTTCGGACTGTACCCGGGATCTGACAGCTGGGAATTCGCACATGCGCACTGTCCTCTCTGATGACGTCATCAAATGAAACTATAGCTGCATATCGGGTTTCAGGCCACTTTGGACTCCACTTAAAGTCTACGCTGACACAGCGATCTTCTGTGATTTGAAAAGTGCTAAAGTTTGTGTTATTTGGAGACGGCAAACATTTGCCCCGAGCACAACACAACATCTACGAAACTGCTCCAAATGACACCAAAGTGCTATGGGTGAGTAAAACAACTTGTTTTATTACCGAAATAAGGCTCAGACTGTAAAAAACGTTAATTCTCCTTTAACGTATTAGTTGGTGCAAATACTTTTACTCAGTAAAAATAAATTCCAACTGACAAGTCTGCTCTACAAATATATAATATTTATGACATCAACTGTTCTCCCTGAGAATCGAACTCACATGGCCCACATGACAAACCGTAGCATATCCTCTCCACCACGGACTTGTCTTGACACCGATGGTGAAAACGTACTTAAAAAACTCAACAGTCATCACTGTTATAGGACTTAACTTGCGTATTTAAGCGCTCGGCGATCTTCTGCCACGTCATGTCTCTCGCCTTGGTTATTACAAATGTGTTGTAGAGTTCCAAAAGCAACTTCTGTTCTGATGCGCTGAAATAATCAGCCCAAATCTTCGAAATGATCGTGTTTTTGACAGTCGCTTGTTCTGGACTTCTTACGTTCCCCGTGCACACGTCTAGACCAGGACAGGATAGGCGCGGCTGAACTTAGCGCTGCTGAGGCGCAGCTGAAACGCGTTAGTGGAACGACTTCAGGCTTTACGCTAAGTTGCCGCTACTTGTTTTTCAGATGAGTTTTCTTGTTTTTCAGATGAGTTTTCTTGTTTTTCAGTGTTCATCTGCAGTTACATGTTCCTGGCGCCGTGCTTCGGTTACCTCGGCGACCGCTACAACAGGAAGTACATCATGAGCGTGGGAATCTGCTTCTGGTCCCTGGTGACTCTGCTCAGCTCCTTCACGCCCAAAAATGTGAGTCCTATTTTAGTCCTGGTCCAGTCCTGGTTCAGGTCTGGTGTAGTCTTGGTTTAGTCCTGGTCCAGTCCTGGTCCAGTCCTGGTCCAGTCCTGGTCCAGTCCTGGTCCAGTCTTGGTCCAGTCTTGGTCCAGTCTTGGTCCAGTCTTGGTCCAGTCTTGGTCCAGTCTTGGTTTAGTCCTGGTCCAGTCTTGGTTTAGTCCTGGTCCAGTCCTGGTCCAGTCCTGGTCCAGTCCTGGTCCAGTCCTGGTCCAGTCTTGGTCCAGTCTTGGTCCAGTCTTGGTCCAGTCCTGGTCCAGTCCTGGTTTAGTCCTGGTCCAGTCCTGGTCCAGTCTTGGTCCAGTCTTGGTCCAGTCCTGGTCCAGTCCTGGTTTAGTCCTGGTCCAGTCCTGGTCCAGTCTTGGTCCAGTCATGGTCCAGTCCTGGTCCAGTCATGGTTTAGTCCTGGTCCAGTCCTGGTCCAGTCCTGGTCCAGTCCTGGTCCAGTCCTGGTCCAGTCTTGGTCCAGTCCTGGTCCAGTCCTGGTCCAGTCCTGGTCCAGTCCTGGTCCAGTCTTGGTCCAGTCTTGGTCCAGTCCTGGTCCAGTCCTGGTCTAGTCCTGGTCTAGTCCTGGTTCAGTCCTGGTCCTGTCTTGGTCCAGTCTTGGTCCAGTCCTGGTCCAGTCATGGTTCAGTCCTGGTTCAGTCCTGGTTCTCCCCTCAGCACTTCTGGGTTCTCCTGGTGACTCGGGGGCTGGTGGGGGTCGGGGAGGCGAGTTATTCGACCATCGCACCGACGATCATCGCCGACCTCTACGTGAAGAGCCAACGCACCAACATGCTCTCCATCTTCTACTTCGCCATCCCCGTGGGCAGGTGAGCCACAACCAGCGTCTGGTTTAGTCCTGGTTTAGTCCTGGTTTAGTCCTGGTTTAGTCCGGGTTTAGTCCGCGTTTAGTCCGCGTTTAGTCCGGGTTTAGACCTGCTTTAGTTCTGGTTTAGTCCTAGCTTAGTCCTGGTTTAGTCCTAGCTTAGTCCTGGTTTAGTCCTGGTTTAGACCTGGTTTAATCCTGGTTTAATCCTAGTTTAGTTCTGGTTTAGTCCTAGTTTAGTTCTGGTTTAGTCCTAGTTTAGTTCTGGTTTAGTCCTGGTTTAGACCTGGTTTAGTCCTAGTTTAGTTCTGGTTTAGTCCTGGCTTAGTCCTGGCTTAGTTCTTTTTCAGGTCTGTCTCCCTCGGTCTGTGATATAAATAAATCTATCGCTGTGACACTTTTTAAAAACACACCTTTGGTTTGAAGCGGCTTGCCTTTCCACAGACCTGACTTAGAACTTCTCTGGTGAAGGGTTCTCCACCTGCTTGTCTCCATGGAGATGTTTTTACCTTGTCCCGTTTTTGTTTGTGTGTAAAATTATACTCGATGGCACTCTCGCCTCACAGCGGGAAGGTCCCCGGTTCGACTCCCGGGCTTTTCAGTGCGGAGTTTGCGTGTTCTCCCCATGTCTGAATGTGTTTGTGTTTGCGTCTTCTCCCCGTGTCTGAAAGTGTTTGTGTTTGCGTGTTCTCCCCGTCTCTGAAGGTGTTTGTGTTTGCGTGCTCTCCCCGTGACTGAAGGTATTTGTGTTTGCGTGCTCTCCCCGTGTCTGAAGGTGTTTGTGTTTGCGTGCTCTCCCCGTGTCTGTTGCGTGTTCTCCCCATGTCTGAAGGTGTTTGTGTTTGCGTGCTCTCCCCGTGTCTGAAGGTGTTTGTGTTTGCGTGCTCTCCCCGTGTCTGAAGGTGTTTGTGTTTGCGTGCTCTCCCCGTGTCTGAAGGTGTTTGTGTTTGCGTGCTCTCCCCGTGTCTGAAGGTGTTTGTGTTTGCGTGCTCTCCCCGTGTCTGAAGGTGTTTGTTTGCGTGTTCTCCCCGTGTCTGAAGGTGTTTGTGTTTGCGTGTTCTCCCCGTGTCTGAAGGTGTTTGTGTTTGCGTCTTCTCCCCGTGTCTGAAGGTGTTTGTGTTTGCGTGTTCTCCCCGTGTCTGAAGGTGTTTGTGTTTGCGTGTTCTCCCCGTGTCTGAAGGTGTTTGTGTTTGCGTGTTCTCCCCGTGTCTGAAGGTGTTTGTTTGCGTGCTCTCCCCGTGTCTGAAGGTGTTTGTGTTTGCGTGCTCTCCCCGTGTCTGAAGGTGTTTGTGTTTGCGTGCTCTCCCCGTGTCTGAAGGTGTTTGTGTTTGCGTGCTCTCCCCGTGTCTGAAGGTGTTTGTTTGCGTGTTCTCCCCGTGTCTGAAGGTGTTTGTGTTTGCGTGCTCTCCCCGTGTCTGAAGGTGTTTGTGTTTGCGTGTTCTCTCCGTGTCTGAAGGTGTTTGTGTTTGCGTGTTCTCCCCGTGTCTGAAGGTGTTTGTTTGCGTGCTCTCCCCGTGTCTGAAGGTGTTTGTGTTTGCAGCGGTCTCGGGTACATCGTGGGGTCACAGGTCAGTCAGGCGGCTCACGACTGGCACTGGGCGCTCAGGGTGAGTACCTCCAGAGAAAACCACTGTGAACTTTAATATTTTGGTTTAAACGTACTCTAGTCCTGGTTTAGTCCTGGTTCAGTCCGGGTTTAGTCCCTGGTTTCGTCCTGGTTCAGTCCTGGTTTGGGACCTGGTTTGGGACCTGGTTTGGGACCTGGTTTGGGACCTGGTTTGGGACCTGGTTTACACCTGGTTTACACCTGGTTTACACCTGGTTTACACCTGGTTTGGACACATGGGAATAGAAAAGAAAGTTCTACCATTAATGTGGAAAAGTTTTTTTTATTTTCATGGTGGGATCAGAATGGGTATTGAGTATCGAGTCAGTTCCTTAGTATGGATATGCAGTGTGAAATGTTTGTCCCGCCGCTCGTCCCTCAGGTCACTCCCGGGCTCGGCCTGGTGGCGGTGCTGTTGCTGCTGTTGGTGGTTCAGGAGCCGAAGCGCGGCGCTGTAGAAGAACGACCCGAGGAACAACTGCACCACACGAGCTGGACGCACGATCTGCGGGCGCTACGCAAGAAGTGAGACGCACAAACACACACACACCCCTCGCCTCTCCACAGATCTGACCCCTCCTCTCTCTCAGTCGTAGTTTCGTCCTCTCCACGCTCGGGTTCACCGCCGTGGCGTTCGTCACCGGGTCGCTCGCTCTGTGGGCGCCGACCTTCCTCCTGAGAGCCGCCATTTTCTCTGGAGAAAGAACGCCGTGTGAGGAGCAGCAGTGTTCCTCCTCTGAGAGGTACTACTACTACTACTGCTACTACTACTACTACTACTGCTACTACTACTACTACTACTACTACTACTACTACTATTGCTACTACTACTACTATTGCTACTACTACTACTATTGCTACTACTACTACTATTACTACTATTACTACTGCTACTACTGCTACTACTACTACTACTGCTACTACTACTACTACTACTACTGCTACTACTACTACTACTACTACTACTACTACTACTACTACTACTACTACTACTGCTACTGCAAATCCTGGTTTAGTCCCGGTTTACTCCTGGTTTATGTTTTTAAGATGCACTCACAAACTGAGGACTTAACAGACTAAATTTGGAACTAGACCTGGACTAGACTTCCAAAATACACGTCATCACTTTCCTCTGACCTCTGCCGTCTGGGCGCAGCCTGGTGTTCGGCGCCATCACGTGTGTGACAGGCGTTTTGGGCGTGGCCAGCGGCGTCCAGGTGAGCCGTGCCCTGAGGAGCCGCACGCAGAGAGCCGATCCTCTGGTGTGCGCGGCGGGGCTGCTCCTGTCATCGCCATTCCTCTACCTCGCCATCGTGACCGCCGAGCTGTCCACCACCGCCACCTACGTGAGGACGGGAGGGCATCCGACGCAATCCGACACACCGGGAGGGCATCTGACACACACGAGGAGGGCATCTGACACACACGGGGAGGACATCCGACACACACGGGGAGGACATCCGACACACACGGGGAGGGCATCTGACACACTCAGAGGGCATCTGACACACTCAGAGGGCATCTGACACACACGGGGAGGGCATCTGACACACACGGGGAGGGCATCCGACACACACGGGGAGGACATCCGACACACACGGGGAGGGCATCTGACACACACGGGGAGGGCATCTGACACACACTCGGAGGGCATCTGACACACACGAGGAGGGCTTCTGACACACACGGGAGGGCATCTGACACACACGGGGAGGGCATCTGACACACACTCGGAGGGCATCTGACACACACGGGGAGGGCATCCGACACACACGGGAGGGCATCTGACACACACGGGAGGGCATCTGACACACACGGGGAGGGCATCTGACACACACTCGGAGGGCATCTGACACACACGGGGAGGGCATCTGACACACACGGGGAGGGCATCTGACACACACTCGGAGGGCATCTGACACACACGGGGAGGGCATCTGACACACACGGGAGGGCATCTGACACACACGGGAGGGCATCTGACACACACGGGAGGGCATCTGACACACACGGGAGGGCATCTGACACACTCGGAGGGCATCTGACACACACGGGAGGGCATCTGACACACGGGGAGGGCATCTGACACACACGGGGAGGGCATCTGACACACACGGGGAGGGCATCTGACACACACGGGAGAGCATCTGACACACACGGGGAGGGCATCTGACACACACGGGGAGGGCATCTGACACACACGGGGAGGGCATCTGACACACACTCGGAGGGCATCTGACACACACGGGGAGGGCATCTGACACACGGGGAGGGCATCTGACACACACGGGAGGGCATCTGACACACGGGGAGGGCATCTGACACACGGGGAGGGCATCTGACACACGGGGAGGGCATCTGACACACACGGGGAGGGCATCTGACACACACGGGGAGGGCATCTGACACACACGGGGAGGGCATCTGACACACACGGGGAGGGCATCTGACACACACGGGGAGGGCATCTGACACACACGGGGAGGGCATCTGACACACACGGGGAGGGCATCTGACACACAGGAGGGCATCTGACACACACGGGAGGGCATCTGACACACACGGGGAGGACATCTGACACACACGGGGAGGGCATCCGACACACACGGGGAGGGCATCTGACACACACGGGGAGGGCATCCGACACACACGGGGAGGGCATCCGACACACACGGGGAGGGCATCCGACACACACGGGGAGGGCATCCGACACACACGGGGAGGGCATCTGACACACACGGGGAGGGCATCTGACACACACGGGGAGGGCATCTGACACACACTCGGAGGGCATCTGACACACACGGGAGGGCATCTGACACACGGGGAGGGCATCTGACACACACGGAGAGGGCATCTGACACACACGGGAGGGCATCCGACACACACGGGGAGGGCATCCGACACACACGGGGAGGGCATCTGACACACACACACGGGGAGGGCATCTGACACAATTTGACCCACGGAGAGGGCATCTGACCCACGGAGAGGGCATCTGACACACAGGGAGGGCATCTGATGCACTTTTTTTTTTTTGTCTTTTCAGATTTTCATTTTTCTGGGAGAAACATTTTTGTCCATGAACTGGGCCATCGTAGCCGACATTCTACTGGTGAGAAAACCTTCTGTTTAGACCTGGTTTAGTCCTGGTTTAGTCCTGGTTTAGTCCTGGTTTAGTCCTGGTTTAGACCTGGTTTAGTCCTGGTTTAGTCCTGGTTTAGTCCTGGTTTAGTCCTGGTTTAAATTTAAATCTGATTGGTCATTATGCAGTGACGTCCATTTCTTCATACTGTGTCTTTTGTGTGTGTGTGTTTGTAGTACGTGGTGGTTCCGACCCGCAGGTCGACGGCTGAGGCTCTGCAGATCGTCGTGTCTCACCTCCTCGGAGACGCAGGGAGCCCCTACCTCATTGGAGTGGTGAGTCCCGGTTTTAGTCCCGGTTTTAGTCCCGGTTTTAGTCCCGGTTTAGTCCTGTTTTAGTCCCTGTTTTAGTCCTGAGGGGTATTCCACGAACGTGGCTAAGCGCAAAGTCCGGCTTTATTCGACAGTTCGCGCTAGTTTTAGAGTCCGGTTCCATGACTCTCGCTAAACAGCTGAGTTACTGCGGCAACATGGTCGTCGGAGCTAGCCTGGTCGCAGGCAGGCGAAAGATGAGGCTTAAACAGGCCGTGTCGCAGAGAATACGTACCTGACGTAAACAGAGTGTCAAACAAACAGTTCCGCACACCTCCCGCATGAGTATCTGTGTTGTCTGAAAACAATATCAGCAAAAAAATATTACCTTACGTTCTTAGTTCTTGACAAATCACCGGGAATTTAAAAATATGCTTTTTGAACCGTTGTCTTTACGACATTATCAGATAGAAGAATTCCAGAGCCATCACAGAGAAACACTTTGGTCGAGTGGTTAAGTGGCTGCATCTTTCACGTGGGAGTCCCGGGTTCGATTCCTGTTACTGACGTATTCATGCTCAAGTCAATTATGTGTTACATTTTCACGAATTTACATTTGCCACACATTACACAAATGTGAATGAATTTAACCAACGATTATTCATATCATCATAGAACTTATATCAGTTGGGCCTAACATCACTCTCACTTGACGACATTGACACTTTATATTTTATGTGACATCTCTATCAAAGAATACAGTTACAGGTAAACCTTTACTTTTAAAACAAAATGTAGCCAAATAACAGGCACACTCCATGATGCAACATTTCAATGATTCAACAAATTTGCTTCAGAGATGCTGTGCAAGCCTCTTTAATGAAATCCTATTTATCAATTTCCATCAATAGGCATAAAACAATAAAAGACATTAGGTATGACATTCTGGTGTGAGGCCACTGCTGGAGGACTGCTGAGGGTCAGGCAAGGCACTGCTGGAGAACTGCTGAGGGTCAGGCAAGGCACTGCTGGAGGACTGCTGAGGGTCAGGCAAGGCACTGCTGGAGGACCGCTGAGGGTCAGGCAAGGCACTGCTGGAGGACTGCTGAGGGTCAGGCAAGACACTGCTGGAGGACTGCTGAGGGTCAGGCAAGGCACTGCTGGAGGACTGCTGAGGGTCAGGCAAGACACTGCTGGAGGACTGCTGAGGGTCAGGCAAGGCACTGCTGGAGGACTGCTGAGGAGGGTTCAAGTGTAACTAGAACACAAACGTACTATTAAAATATACAAATGCTTGGATCACAGCTGAGGCAAGCATTAGCCTAGAGAATACCTTGAATATACTCTTCAGAAGAACTCGCAGGAAGGATCTTTGATGGGGTCCCTCCTTCAATGACCTCCACCAGTGGGTGACCCCGGTTTAGGGCCAGTGCCAGCTCCTCTGCAGGTGAAAGGTTTTGAGGGGGGCTCCCACCTCCTGTGGCTTGGTAGCTACTGTTCATTTTAAATTAAATTAAGGTACCATTTCAACAGTATTACTAATTTCACTGAATAATAATATTAATATTAGCCTACTTACCACTCTGCAAAATGTTTTTATGCTTTGTCTTTACCTGCAAAACAGTCCTCTTCACATTATTCCTGCTCAAAGACAAGATAACACAGTTTAACGTATTAGTTGGAGCAAATACTTTTACACAGTAAAAATAAATTCCAACTGACAAGACTGCTCTACAAATATATAATATTTATGACATCAACTGTTCTCCCTGAGAATCGAACTCACATGGCCCACATGACAAACTGTAACATAGCCTCTCCCCCACGGACTTGTCTTGACACCGATGGTGAAAAACATACTTAAAAAACTCAACCTCCAGCACTGTTATAGGACTTAACTTGCGTATTTAAGCGCTCGGCGATCTTCTGCCACGCCATGTCTCTCGCCTTGGTTATTACAAATGTGTTGTAGAGTTCCAAAAGCAACTTCTGTTCTGATGCGCTGAAATAATCGGCCCGAATCTTCGACATGATCGTGTTTTCGACAGTCGCTTGTTCAGGGCTTCTTGCGTTCCCCGTGTACACGTCTAGGCCAGGACAGGATAGGCGCGGCTGAACTTAGCGCTGCTGAGGCGCAGCTGAAACGCGTTAGTGGAACGACTTCAGGCTTTACGCTAAGTTGCCGCTACTTCAGGCGAGGCCTTACCACTTAGGCGCCGCTATGTTTAGCGACGTTCGTGAAATACCCCCCAGGTTTAGTCCCTGTTTAGTCCTGTTTCTGACCAGGTTCTACCCTGGTTCTGACCCGGTTCTGACACGGTTCTTCCCCGGTTCTGGTCTCTGCAGGTGTCGGACTCTCTGAGGAGGGAGCAGTCGTTCCTGTGGCAGTTCCGCTCTCTGCAGCTCTCTCTTCTTCTCTGCTCCTTCATCGCCGTCATCGGAGGAGGATTCTTCTTGGCCACCGCGCTTTTCATCGAGACGGACCGGAAACGCGCCGAGAACTACGACCCCTCAGGTACGGACACCATCTCAGGGACCGCCATCTCAGGGACCGCCATGTCAGGGACCGCCATGTCAGGGACCGCCATGTCAGGGACCGCCGTTTTAGAAGCCACTTTAATCCTGCCTAAATCCTGTTTAGTCCAAAGTTTTGTGGATTATGAAATTCCCCTAATGTTCCCCCGGGGTGTGTGCGGACCTCAGTTCCCTTTGACGAGACTTACCGTACTTTTCGTACTATAGAGCGCACCTGACTATAAGCCGCAGGTGTCCACATTGTTACTTGAGATATTTACACGGAAAGATGGTACACAAAAGTTTTTTTTTTATTTTAATTCATGTAAATACCGGTACATTCGAACAGCACCTACGGCAGAAACACGGCAGTAACACGCAGTAACAACTGTAAAATGGCCAGCCTGTCGCCTCATGCCAGCACAGAACCGCACAGAATAAAATACCAAAACAGCGGCTACACACACAAAGCACATCAGGAAACAGCAGCAGACGTCAGCCCCAGGCATTAAACAACTGCAATAAAATCATGGAAATCAATGCTCAACCCAGCCATAATTAAAAACAAAAAGTGTCTTACCTTCATGTGAAGTGTGACCCACAACCCGATCGATAACGTCATCTGTGTCCAGGTTCCACACATTTTTCGCCCCCCGACAGCAGAAAGTGAAAGTGATTAACTTTCATGAGAAACGCAACTAGTGCTGTGATTGGTCAATTCTCCGGCCGTGGGAATTTCCCATAAGGCAGTGCTTTACTTCAGTTGTCGCAAACAAATACAAAATACAGATATATTTGTTTTATTTCAAACTGTGCACATTTTTAACATCGTAGGAAGAAATATCCCGGCAAAATAAAATAATGTAAAACCTTAAACACGTCATCACGGTGTCATATATCTGTAGTTGTAAGTGGTGTAAATACTGAACGGGTCCTTTCACTTACAGCAATAGGGCGGAAAACGCTGACACATGCAGTGGAGCCAGGTTTACGCGCTACACTCGCTGTCTTGATAAAGAATTAATCCATACATAAGCCGCAGGATCCGAAGTGTGAGAAAAAAGTAGCGGCTTATAGTCCGAAAAGTACAGTACAGTGGTCCTTCGTTCATCGCGGGGGTTCCAGAAATAACCCGTAATGAGTGAAACCTGCAAAGTAGGACAACTTTATATTTTACAGTTATTATACATGTTTTAAGGCTGTAAATACCTTAAAACACTGGAATTAACGTTTTCTCACATTTATCTCTCGTTTAAACACTCAAACTTTCGTAAATTTTCAACAAAATGTATTAATAGTGAAGCGGTTTAGACCTGGTCTAGTCCTGGCGGAGCCCCGCTGGACGCGCGAGGGGAGCGGCTCATCCAACAGCACTGCCACGTCCCGGGATGCGACGCGCACCAACCCCTTGGAGAAGTGCGCGTGGTCAAATCCGTGACCGAGCAGCAGGACCGGTGCAAGGCCAGGGCTGAGAGCACGAGATCGAACCGCGGCGCCTGGACCATGCCTTCCCCTCAGGACCGCGTCCTCGCAGCCCGAGCCACAAACCGAACACGCACTAACGAACGCAAGAGGGGTGATTTAATCCTGGTTTAGACCTGGTTTAGTCCAGGACCAGTCCAGGTTTAGACCTGGTTTAGATCTGGTCTAGTCCCGGTCCCCCCTGCATCCCCCATCTATCAATCAGCAAAGGTCTACAGTCTCTTAGCCAATCAGGACGCAGAACACAGTGTTACACTAAAAAAAAAACAGCGCGAGACAGCGAAGCCGCGAACAGTGAACCGCGATAGTGAGGGAACCCTGTATATTGACAAATAAATAACATTCACTAAAGCGTTTCCTGACTCAAAATGTGACGCGATTCACGGCGGTCAGCACAGTTACGTTTACTTGCAAACCGATGAACCTCGTTTACAAACCACCGTACAGATTTGTGACTATTCCTCCATTTATTTATAGATTTTTAAGAGCTTCCTGACGGCGTTCGATGCACAAAAGTCACGAATAAACGACTTTTCGCCATTCAACCTGAAAATGATCTGGAACCTCTGGACCGAACGACGACTCTGCGCGATAGAAGCACAACGCCGCCAACCGTAAACACACACTCGAACGTCAGCGTGTGATTGGTTGTTAAAAAAACAAAATAAAAACACATTTGTGCATGGAACGCCGTCAGGAACGTCATATTTATTTGATGATAAAAACACGATCCAGTTCCCGTCTCCAGACCTGACGACTGGTGAACGGCGGCGAGAGCGGCGGTCTGACCCGAGTCTCTTTTCTTTTTCAGATGACGAACCCATCGTGGTCCCGAAGAGCGGCCGTTCCACCCGGGTCCCGGTGTCCAGCGTCCTCATCTGACCCTTTGACCCGCGCCAAAGCTTTCGCCAACTTTTACTCTTTTAAATACGTCTGGACTTTTACTGATTTTACATTCTTCGTTTAAACCGTGTGACGGACTGTCTGTGACGGAGGCGTGACGGGGCTGATCCGGGACCAGCCTCCAACCTTTTTTTAAAAACATTTTCATCGTTTTATTTCATGTAGAATCTTTCCCTCATTTTTGCCAAGTTTTAACATTTTTGTCTCCCTCTGCTGGTGGCAGGCGGAGTTTTAAACGAACACTTGATCATGATTAAACTTTATTTTATTGTTTGTTTTTTGTGAAATATTAAAGTTGAATTTGTACAGTTCAGTTTCATGGTGAAAAACTACAAATATGACACACGTCTTCACTGGCAGTAAAAAAGAACTGGTTTAGCCCTGGTTTAGATCTGGATTAGACCTAGTTTAGACCTGGTTTAAACCTAGTTTAGACCTGGTTTAGACCTGGTTTAGTCCTGGTTTGGGCCTGGTTTAGTCCTGGTTTAGACCTTCTTTAGTCCTGGTTTAGACCTGGTTTAGTCCTAGTTTAGACTTGGTTTAGTCCTGGTTTAGACCTACTTTAGTCCTGGTTTAGACCTTCTTTAGTCCTGGTTTAGATCTGGTTTAGTCCTGGTTTAGACCTACTTTAGGCCATGTCCCTCGTGTCTCTCTTGTCCCTCATGTCTCTCGTCCCTCATGTTTCGTTCCTCTCATGTCCCTCATGTCCCTCGTGTCCCTCATGTCTCTCGTGTCCCTCATGTCTCTCGTGTCCCTCATGTCCCTCGTGTCTCTCATGTTTCATTCCTCTCATGTCTCTCGTGTCCCTCATGTCCCTCATGTCTCTCGTGTCTCTCATGTTTCGTTCCTCTCATGTCCCTCGTGTCCCTCATGTCTCTCGTGTCCCTCATGTCCCTCTTGTCCCTCATGTTTCGTTCCTCTCATGTCCCTCATGTCTCTTGTCCCTCATGTCTCTCATGTCCCTCGTGTCCCTCTTGTCCCTCATGTCTCTCATGTTTCGTTCCTCTCATGTCCCTCGTGTCCCTCATGTCTCTCGTGTCCCTCTTGTCCCTCATGTCTCATGTTTCGTTCCTCTCATGTCCCTCATGTCTCTCGTGTCTCTCATGTTTCGTTCCTCTCATGTCTCTCGTGTCCCTCGTGTCTCTTGTCCCTCGTGTCTCTTGTCCCTCGTGTCTCTTGTCCCTCGTGTCTCTCATGTCCCTCATGTCTCTTGTCCCTCATGTCCCTCTTGTCCCTCTTGTCCCTCATGTTTCGTTCCTCTCATGTCCCTCATGTCTCTTGTCCCTCATGTCTCTCATGTCCCTCGTGTCCCTCTTGTCCCTCATGTCTCTCATGTTTCGTTCCTCTCATGTCCCTCGTGTCCCTCATGTCTCTCGTGTCCCTCTTGTCCCTCATGTCTCATGTTTCGTTCCTCTCATGTCCCTCATGTCTCTCGTGTCTCTCATGTTTCGTTCCTCTCATGTCTCTCGTGTCCCTCGTGTCTCTTGTCCCTCGTGTCTCTCATGTCCCTCATGTCTCTTGTCCCTCATGTCTCTCATGTCCCTCATGTCCCTCGTGTCTCTGAGCGACTTTGCGGCTCCTGCGTGCTCGTGCCTGTCGCCATTGAGGGGGCGCGCACGCAGCTGTCAGTAGGAAATGCGGCGGCTGGAGGCGGATGCTCTTGCCGCTTAGCTCAACCCAGAAACAGCCCGAAAACAGGCTTCACTCCCGGGCCAAACTGTCCCTGAAGCTCCGGCCCTTTGGCTGTGGTCATCCGGACAAAGAGGAGGCAGAAGTTTGTCCTTTTCACCGCGGACACACACTCACAAGCGCCGCGGCTAACATCAACAGAGCTAATGCTAACGGGCTAAATTTGCTCCGTGCGCTAACTCCGCTAGCCGAGCTCAGGACGTGCGCTTCCCGGCGCGGCGCTCCCCTCCCCGGCCTCCGCGCTGACATTTCCCGCAGAAGGTCACGGAGCAGAGGGAGCTGTGGCGGGGCCGAGGGGCGAAGAGGAACCGCTGTCCAGGCTCTGTAGGCCGGAGGGACCGCACTGACAGCTCCGCCGCGCCGCTGGAGGTGAGTGCTCCGCGGGCTGAAGTTTGGCCTGGCCCGGGACGGGGCAGCGGGGCCGGGGGAGGGACAGGCCGAGGACACGCTGCTCCGCCCGGGCCTCACGCACGGAGGGTGGAGGCTACTTAGTCATCTGGACACTGTCAGCAAGTGTTTTCTGTTTAATGCATTAATGGCCTCACAGATCACTTCACCGAGTATTTTTTGAGGCTAAAACTCTTTGTAAAATAATAAAATAGACGGATTTCAAAGCTGCAACAGCATCAATAAAACCATGACTGTTTTTTTGTGTGCATTGTCCTCCTGTATCCAGTTAGTCCAGGAGGCAGTGCGTCCATCCCATTCTGAACCACACACCACATTAACCCCAAAGCCTCTGTTCAACTCTTTTATTCAACTTCCTCATGTTTCATTTCATGTTTTTCAAAGTTCATCTTTATTGTCAAAACCATATGTACAGGTCGCACACACATGATTTGAAATTGCAGCGCCCCCTAGGCCCACAGTGAACATAAAACATGTGATAAGACAAACACCATGACTAAAACATCACATATACCTGTAGCAAAAGTACAAAAGGCTTGTGTATAATACAAATAAGTAAAACACACAATGTGGAGCGGAATAAAGCTCAAATGTGTCATTTAAGCAGCAGTGTCAGTGTCATTTAAGCAGCAGTGCCAGTGTCATTTAAGCAGCAGTGTCAGTGTGATTTAAGCAGCAGTGTGATTGGGAGAGAGTTGAGCATCCTGACAGCTTGGTGGATGAAGCTGTCTTTCAGTCTGCTGGTCTTGGCCCTGAGGCTCCTCAGTCTCCTTCCTGATGGCAGCAGACTGAAGAGGCAGTTGGATGGGTGGGTGGGATCACCCAGAGGGCTTTGCGGGTGAGGCGGGTGCGGTAGATGTCCTGCAGGGAGGGGAGAGAGACACCCACGATTCTCTCAGCTGCTCTCACTACTCGGTGTAGCTTTTTCCGGGTGCAGGACACGGTGCAGGTGCCATACCACACAGTGATGCAGCTGGTGAGGATGTGACCTATGGTGCCTCTGTAGAAGGTGCTCATGATGGAGCTGGGGCTCTGGCTCTCTTCAGCTTGTGGAGGAAGTAGAGTCGCTGTTGGGCTTTACTGGTCAGTGATGCAGTGTTCTTTGACCAGGAGAGGTCCTGCTGTGGGCGTGCTGTGTGTCATTTCATTTTGTTATATATTTCATTCATGAAGAAGATAAAATAATTCAGCTTCATACATTAATGTGAATGAAAAAGAGCAGAAAGAAGTCGAGACTTTTAACATCTGCCCCTTTTCACACAAAGTATTTTTAATTTTGATAAAAGGAGAAATTCAATTTGTCAACTGGATAAAGTTTTTTATTTTATTATTTACCTTTATTTAACCAGGATAAAAAACTCAGTGAGATTAAAAATCTCTTTTACAAGAGTGTCCTGGCCAAGAGGCAGCATCAGCACAGAGACAAAACAACACAAAACAACACAAAACACAACACATTTTCACACAAAAGAATCATAAAACGAGTCTTATGTGAAACATTTACAAATTGAGAATTGTGTTTCAAGTTCAGTTAAAAGTCACTTGAAAGAGTTCAGTGACGCCAGATCTTTCAAACATTTCCAACATTTATTTACGTGACAAACACAATATTAAATACTCATTACACATAACACAAACGGACACTTCATGTTTCAGACTTTTTAGCACGTCGTGTTTGACATTTCTTTTAAAAACTTGAATAGATTTTGAAGATTTGAGTTTTTCATTTCGACTGTTCCATAGGCCGACACCTTTGACTGAAACAGATTTTTCAAAGATCAAAGTTCAGCTTTATTGTCAATTCTGCCATATGTGTTCAACAGTGAATTGAAATTTTGTTTCTCTCTGGCCAAAGTAGTGCAAAAAGACAAAACTAAAACAAAAATCTAAATCTAAAAACTAAAGTCTAAGATCTAAAATCTGAAAACAGTGCAACAGAATAAATAAATACCTATTTACAGATGTTCAAAAATGTGCAGGGGGGGGTGAGAGTTGGAGAGTTGGAGAGTGGATGAAGCTGTTTGACAGTCTGGTGGATGAAGCTGTTTGACAGTCTGGTGGATGAAGCTGTTTGACAGTCTGGTGGATGAAGCTGTTTGACAGTCTGGTGGATGAAGCTGTTTGACAGTCTGGTGGATGAAGCTGTTTGACTGACAGTCTGGTGGATGAAGCTGTTTGACAGCCTGGTGGATGAAGCTGTTTGACAGTCTGGTGGATGAAGCTGTTTGACAGTCTGGTGGAGTGGGCCCGGAGACTCCGGTACCTTCTCCCCGAGGGCAGGAGGCTGAAGAGGCTGTGTGAGGGGTGGCTTGGGTCACCCGCAATGCTGGACGCTCTGCGGGTGAGGCGGGTGTTAAAAATGTCCAGGAGGGAGGGGAGAGAGACACCAGCGATCCTCCCAGCTGCATTCACTATGCGCTGCAGGGCTTTCCTGTTCTGTTCAGCTCCCGTACCACACAGTGATGCAGCTGCTCAGGACGCTCTCAGTGGCGCCTCGGTAGAAGGTGGTCATGATGGGTGGAGGGGCTCCAGCTCTCCTCAGTTTGCGGAGGAGGCGCTTCTGAGGGGGGGCTCCTGTGCTCAGTCTGATGCAGCTCGAGGTGTTTCTGCCGAACCGCACTGCCTGTGGCCTCTCACTGAGGAAGTCCAGCAGCCAATTCCACAGTGAGGTCTGAAGCCCCAGGGGGTCCAGTTTGGTGATGAGCTGCTGTGGGATTATGGTGCTGAACGCTGAACTGAAATCTATGAACAGCATTCTCACATATGGAGGACGCGCAGAGGCCGACGTTACTTTTTCGTGCTGTTCTTGATCTGTGCGTTGCAACACTGGAATTTCCCCACTGAGGGACTAATAAAGGCATATCTTATCTTATCTTATTGTCCAGGTGGGGGAAGATTCTGTTGGTTTGTTAAAGATTTCAGTTCCTTTCAGATTATACGGACTTTCCTTTCTTTGGAGATCGGCGGGAAAGGTCTGCTGATTTGCTTTATACATAATTTTTAAAATATGAAGTTCTACCAGTGCGTTGAACTTGAGCATCTTTAATTGTACAAATATCGGGTTTGTTGAGTCTCTGTCCATTTCCGCTGACGATTCTTACAGCGCTTTTCTGTGAAAGGAAAATTGGATGGACAAAAGTTTTAAAAGCACTTCCCCACACTTCAGTACAGTCAAAGAATTCTCTTACACTGACCTCACGAGATCTTCTACTTTTACAAAAGCTGCACTCACACAAAAAAAGTCCAGTGCCTTTGTTTATCCCTGAAACTGTCAAATTCAACTAAACCAGGGCTAAATGTTCAAAGTCATAACTGGATTAGACCAGGGATGTAATAGAATGTAGATGCCCGTTAAATCTCCAGCTCACTCGGTCACTTCTTTCTGCTGTTAGACCAACTTTATTGATCCACAAGGGAAATGATTTGGGCCCAGTCGCTCACTCATCAAATATAATCTATAACAGAGGGGAACAAAAAACAGATGGAACAGCAAAAAAAAGAGCAAGAGACCGGAGTCAAATGAGACATAATAAAAAAATAATAACTGGTATATGTGCAACTCAGAATAAAATGGAAAAATAAGTAATAAAATATCAGATCACAGCTGTACACAGTTGTAGGGAGTATTATCCCTCATTTCAATAATAAAATCCAGGGATGCACATTTTGGTCGACCGTGATCTGCGCTTTGGTCGATCTCGATTAGGGATCCACGATATATCGGCATTAACATATCGGTATCGGCCAGATGTGTTAAAGTGGGCCGATATTAAGGGCCGATATTTGTCAGGACAGTAATCCCTCCAATTAACCTTTTCTCACATTTAACTCTCGTTTAAACACTCAAACTGTCGTAGATTTTCAACAAAATTTATTAATAGTGATGCGGTTTAGACCTGGTCTAGTCCTGGTTTAGTCCAGGTTTAGTCCTGGTCTTGTCCTGGTTTAGTCCTGGTCCAGTACATGTTTAGACCTGGTTTAGTCCTGGTCTTGTCCTGGTTTAGTCCTGGTTTAGTCCTGGTCCAGTACATGTTTAGACCTGGTTTAGACCTGGTCGAGATTAGGGGTGTGTAAAAATAATCGTCATGACAATGCATCGCGATACTAACTTTCACAAAATCGATTTTTATTAATTAATAATTTAATATTTAATATAAATAAATAAATAAATAAATTATTAGGTTTATTTTTTAATAAATCATATGCACTGTTTTCTGTGTGAAAGGGTATTGTTTGTTATGATGGAGCTACCTCCAAAATGGCAAATGTTTGAACATCATTTTTTGTTTTAGAAAAAATCCTCTGCACTTTTTTGTTATTGGTTTGGTTTATTTGTTTTTGTTATTCAATAAATTCAGTTCTGAATTGAGTTGCTCAGAGTTCTGTATCAGTTGAAGACACGACCCAGATACACAGACACTGATATTTAAGTTATCCTCTTTCTTTTGGTACATTTTCACTGAAGTATGTCCAATATATTGCAATGCATCGCAATAATTCAAGTATCGTGATGCATCGTGATAGTATCGCATCGTGGCATATGAATCGTGATTCGAATTGAATCGTGACTTCTTTGCCAATACCCACCCCTAGTCTAGACCTGGTCTGGTCCTGGTCTAGTTCCAGTATTTAAAAAAAAATAAAATAAAAATAAAATCAGGAGTCAAAACACGTTTTGAAAAAAGAAGACATTCAAAAATTCATTTTGCATGATTTTCAGTCTGTATAAATGTTATCTCAGAATTATAATAATAAAAAATAATCGGTAATGGCTAATATCAGTATCGGCCGATAACAGCAACATTGATATCGGCTACACTATGTTCACCTCGGTGCATCCCTAATCTCGATAAGGGGAGTGCATTTGAAGTAAGTGGAAGTGACGAGGATTTACGCTCTTGTCCCTTTGTCTCCTCACCTGTCCACGAGTTTGGACTTAACCCTGAACCTCCCCCTGTCTCTCTGTTCCAGCTCTTCACCTTTTCTATCTCATCTTTAAATCCCACATATGGAATGTAAACTACTGTTGAGTGACACTTCAGACCTCCTTTAGCGCACGGACATCACAGTCACACTCGCGTGCATTTAGGTTTCATTTCATCCATTTAAATGTGAATTTATCAATGCAAAATAAAAACTGTAGTGATCCTGTAGTTCTCTTTATACCTGAAATCCACCTGTGTTTTTAAGAAGATGCAAGAAAGTCACTTTAATTACGTCATGTTTGCACTACTGTTCTGATGCTGCTCATCTGGACCTTTTTCTTATTTGGATTGTTTATTGTTTTTTACTATATTATAGCTATATTTTAGTTATTATTATTATTAAGTGTCTATACTCTAGTTATTTAGACCTAGTTCTGTGCTGGTTCAGTCCTGGTCTAGTCCTGGTTCAGTTCTGGTTTAGTCCTGGTTTAGACCTGGTTCAGTCCTGGTTTAGACCTGGTTCAGTCCTGGTTTAGTCCTGGTTTAGACCTAGTTCTGTCCTGGTTCAGTCCTGGTCTAGTCCTGGTTTAGTCCTGATTCAGTCCTGGTTTAGACCTGGTTCAGTCCTGGTTTAGTCCTGGTTTAGACCTAGTTCAGTCCTGGTTCAGTCCTGGTCTAGTCCTGGTTCAGTCCTGGTTCAGTCCTGGTTCAGTCCTGGTTTAGTCCTGATTCAGTCCTGCTTTAGTCCTGGTTTAGACCTGGTTCAGTCCTGGTTTAGTCCTAGTTTAGACCTAGTTCTGTCCTGGTTCAGTCCTGGTTCAGTCCTGATTCAGTCCTGGTTTAATCCTGGTTTAGTCCTGGTTTAGTACTGGTCTAGTCCTGGTCTAGTCCTGGTCTAGTACTGGTTTAAACCTGGTTCAGTCCTGGTTTAATCCTGGTTTAGTCAAATTGATCAAATAGATTGATCCACAGATGAAGAGCTGACAGGGCGTCAGGAGGAGAGCGGAGAACAGTGCGGTGGACACGAGGCGTCTCCGTGGGGGCTCACGGCGGTGCTGGAGCGTGACGGAAGTGTTCACGGATACTCACACTGGGAAATTAAACGTGTGATATAAGTCATGATTTAGTCACATTTAAAAACGTGTGAAAACATCAGAGAGAAACTGAAATCTGAACTTCAGACTCATCCGAGAATCCCTGGAGCCATGACACCGTCCTGTCGAGCTGTGGCCATATCGGGTGAAAAAAGAACCGCCATTTTTTCCCCCCCATATTCATCGATCTTGATTTTCAATTTGATTTTCTTATATCTTCTTAAAAACACAGGTGGATTTCAGGCATAAAGAGTGTCAGGATCAGGATAAATTTATGTATTTATTTATTAGTTATTATTTATTATTTTTTTAAAGGGACAGTGTGTAAGTTTTTACCTGTTAATTACCGAAATTGAAGATACCCATTCAAAAATACATTGTTTTCCAAGCCTTTTCACTTCCATCATGAAATCAAAGTATTCTTTTGGACTTAGATATAGTCACATAAAAGGGGGATCTTCCCCATGCAGAGGCAGCCATTTTGAATACGAGAGCCGCAGAAGGACATTTGGGCTCCGCCTTCGCCTTCGGCAAGGCTCGTGGTTTTGGGTAAACAACACAAGCATGCTGCCGGATCAGACGCCGTAATGGATCTAACACGTGTTTTGGACTAAATTGTTTTACTGGATTTTATTCGCTGGATCCTTACGGACAAATTGAGAGCAAGTTTATGGTGAAATACAGAGTTTGACCTGTGCAAAGCATTCTAAGGTAAGCTAACCTCGTTTTGTGCTTTTCCGTATAAAAGCCCCATGTGCTCGGGGAGTGATTGTTGTGCAGGGAAATGAATTGCATAGTCAAAAAGAGGAGACTGTAAGGTTTCATTTGATGTGTAGAGTGTCATGGTACATGATCAGGAATGTGTGTTTTAATGAGAAAAGAAAAAAAAAAACAGTGAACGGGACCGCGTTTTATTTATACCGTAGTTGTCGGTGAGGGCTCACACAGCGCCGGGTGTGCGCTGGTACACGAGCTGTCCATGTTACGGCGCGCCCGGGTGACCCTCGAGGTCTGCCGTAGCCAAAAGAGGAAGTGCATGGTACCTACACCACCTATGCGCCACGAATCCTACACACTGGGGCTTTAAGTAAGCAATTTCCTTTTTTCTTTTTTTAAAGTGCAATAACAATAAAAAGAAAAAGAAATAACAAAAAAAAATAATACAAATAAAAATAACAAACAGCAATAACAAAACTTTTTTTTTTTTAATTGCCCAAAAAAGGAGTGGGAAGAAGGGGAAAAAAAAGTTTCTCATAAATGGTGTGAAAATATTCGTTAACGTTCCATATCTGAGATTTAAAGATGTCAAAACTGGTGGACACATGAGGAGACAAAGGGACTCGCCGAGGCTCGAGCGTAAATCTTCGTCACTTCCACTTACTTAAAATGTGCTCGACCAAAGCGGAGATCATGATCTACCGAGCGTTCAGGTTTTGCTCTTAAAGGGGGCTCTGTCCTCGTTGGAGCCTCGGTGATCGATTTTCTGTCCACTTTAATCATTTGCTGTGACTGATCGAACAGTTTGATAACGTTCTCTGTTTCCGTTGCAGTGACCGGAGCCATGGCCGAGCTCTCTGCGATGCCGTCCTCTCCTCCTCCTCTGTCCGATCCTCTGCTTCCAAAATCGGACAAACAAATGGACTCTACTCCCCCGATCCCGAAGTCCTCCCTGTACGCCATCAAATCCGCCACGTCCACGCCCCGGGACCCCGCCCTCTCCAACGCTCTGCCCCAAAACGCCGCTCCGCCCCCGGTAAACGACCCCCCTCCACCCGGGCGGGAACCCGGAAGTAACGTCACATCGTCGACATCTCCGCCGGAAAACCAGCCCCGACAAACCGAAAACCACGTGCGCAAAGAGGCGGACGCATCAGAACCTCCCGTCGTGCCTCTCCCCCCGTCTCCGGAAGGCGCCCCGACGCTGTACCCGTGCGTCCAGGTCACGCAGAGCTCCGAAAATGCCAGCGCTCCAAACGAAACGCCGCAGATCGCTCCTCTCACCGATTCTGTTCGTGCTAAAGTGGAGGAAAAGGATTTAACCGAAACTCCTCCTCCTCCTCAAAATGTTCAGGGAATCACCACGACAACAGAACCTGGGAATCCTCCGCTCCCGCCGCTCAAACCCGACGGACAAACGGAGACCGAGGTGAGGAGGTCCACAGAATTCCAAAAATGAAAGGTCCTGATGTGTTCTAATGTCGTTTCCTCGTCACAAACACCTGGACTTGTGTTTTTGTTTCATTCACATTAGATTTTTAAAGGTCCCATGGCATGAAATTTTCACTTTCTGAGGTTTTTGAACGTTAATGTGAGCTCCCCTACCCTGTTTAGCCCCCCCCCCATGGTTAAATGTTGTGAAATGTCTAAACTGAGCATTTGCGATCGTTTTCTGCGTTAGAAAAAAACAGAGCTGAAACGGGCGATTTTGAACAAGGAAACTTATTGACGTCAGATCGAAAAAAGAAATGCAAATGCAGTTCCACCCCCGTCTGTCTGTACTCAGCGTCTCTGTAAATCACGCCCAGAGAGTTTGGACTGCGAATGCGCTAGGCAATGTGAAATGCGTTTTTTTATTTGCCTGGAAGCACGTCCGAGTGTTTCTAGGCTCGGAAGTCCTTTATCTGAGCCTCTGGACCTTTGAACAGCAGTGGTTTCATTTTATTTTCGGTGGAAATGTGTTTATTTTTCAATGGAACGCTTCAAATCTCTCCCCCCCGTGCAAAAACACGGAAGTGGGTCAGAGCGCACAGGGCACAGCTGAAAAGGAAAGAGCGGAGAGTTTGGCCACGCCCCCACCCTCTACTATAGGCCATCTCTGTCCTCATTTGCATTCAAGCAACAATGCCCAGAATGGAGTGTTCCAGAGTGACATTTATGACTCTTTCTCATCTTATCTCTGTTTCTCATGCACTGAGTGTTGATTTTGAAGAAGGATTCATTTACAGTGTTAGGGAACCATTAAGGAGCCATATAAAAGCATCAAGAAGTACCATGTCATGGGACCTTTAATAAAAAATTGAATTGCGATTTTTCTGTCAGATATTGCGATTTCGACTTCATCCACCATTTTTTTTGTTTTCAAATTAAGTTTCAGTGCACCTGAACAAGAGCATATGCCTCGTGATCCAGGGGTTGGTGGTTCGAATCCCACTCTTGACGGGTTGACCACATGTGATCCCGGCTCCCACAGATGGGCGCTGCCGTTGTGTCCTTGGGCAAGACACTTAACCCCACCTCGCCCCCAGTGTCTGTGGACACTGGTAGCCCCCATGGCAGAAGTACATCAAGGCCCGTTGTGACGTGAGCCGTCCTCCTGTGGACCCACCACCCGCGGGAGGATTCATGAGGGCTGGTGCATTGTGTTCTGGGCAGCAGAACACTGCTTGGACTGCTGCCCCCGCGACCCAGAAAATGGAAAAGCGGAAGAAAATGAATGAATGAAATGAATGATGCACCTGAACATTTGCAAACATCACAGAAACTTACATCATACCTAGGGATGGGAATCGAGAGCCGGTTCCTGTGAAAACCGGTTCCGTGTGTTTCAGATTCACGGAATCGATTAGCAGTTTATCTAACGATTCTCTTAACGATTCCAGCCAGCACGAATTACGCACAAAAGTGCATGACGCATGACGAGAAGAACGAGGAGAGCTTGTTTTTCGGAAAGAAATGGGGCGTGTATAAATCAACATATTTTCCCACGCTCGCGCACCAGCCAATCCTGATGCGAGAAGCGCCGAAGGGAGTTCCCCTGTTCACCGATCAGCTGTGAGGAGCTCGTGCATATGTACGCGGCACTGCAGGACACTAAAGGACATGAGAATAGACTTTTAACCTCTACTTGGACTAGGGATGCAAATGATCGATTAATTCATTCATCTATAGTTGATTGACTTTATCGATCGACTTACGATTAATTGATAAGCGGCGTTTTTCACCTGAATTTGAGTGTTTCAATAGGGTCTTTAAGAATATAAACTATAGTAACATAACACTGAGTCATAAATATATCATAGTATTATTATATTGTATATTCCTCAATTAATTATTCCTTAGTAAAAAGCAGACAAATGTATTGATGCTGAATAACAAAATACAGTAATCCCTCGCTCTATCGCGGTTCACGGATTTTTATTTTTTATTTTTTCCAAATTTTTTTTTTATAGTGTAACATTTTTTTATAGTGTAACATTTTTTTATAGTGTAACATTGTGTTGTGCGTCCTGATTGGCTAAGAGACTAGACCAGGACTAAATGTGGACTAAACCAGGTCTAAACCTGGACTGGGCCTGGACTAAACCAGGATTAAACCACCACGTGCCGCGGCTGGTTTGTGGCTCGGGCTGAGAGTACGCATTCCGGGCGCCGCGGTTCGATCTTGTGCTCAGCAGCCCCGGTGTACGCACGGGCAGTGCCGTTGGCGCCTGCGGCCGGCTGTGAGTCGAGCTTGGTGGTGCGCAGTTGCCTTGTTTCGTGACCATGCGGGTGCGCGTGTCCACGATTAATTAATGCATTTTGTTCGACCAACGTCTTGATCGACAATTAATCGTAAGTCGATTAATTGTTGACATCCCTAACTTGGACACATGACGTGTTCAGGAGACCTTCAGGACAGGTTCGGGACACATCTATTTCTCCGGAGCTCGAGTACAGAGTGTCAGGACTAGACCAGGACTAGACCAGGACTAGACCAGGACTAGACCAGGACTAGACTGCCGTTTGTGTAAGATAAATATGAGAGAAGGTGGACCCGCTTCCGTTTGGCGTAGTACATGTCACCATCTTTCCACCCCTCCCCGCTCTCTGATTGGCTCCCCGCTCTCTGATTGGCTCCCCGCTCGCTTAGCCTCGTTGCCGGGCTCTTTCAGATCGGAACGATTGTGCAAAGCAGCCTGGGATTTCCCAGATTTGTATGATGTAAGTTTCTGTGATGTTTGCAAATGTTCATGAGCACTGAAACTTCAAAGAAATCATGGATGAAATCGAAATTGCAATATCTGCCAGAAAAATGGTTCAGCTCTAGTAGACAGACTAATAATAAAGAGTTGGTCAAACAAAACACAAGTCCAGCTCTGTTTTTGAGGAGGAACATTAGATGTAAAGCTCTCAGGGTCAGGTTTGTTTGCTTCAGGACCTTTTAAATATGGTAAAAGTCGATGTCGTGATTATCGTGACACTCCTCATCCTGTTTTTTTTTTTCTCGTAACATTCACATTTCTTCCTGCGACTCTTCAGCCCGGGGGAAGTCCCAGCGTCCCGGTCATAAACGAACCGGAGGCGATGCCGTCCGGCTCGCCCGCCCTGCCCCCGCCGTACCCCGTCGTGCCCCGCTCCCCCGCCCCCGACACCCTGAGCTACCTGGAGTCGGCGAGCCTGATGTCGGGCACCATGGAGTCCCTGAGCGGCCTGGGGGACGACGGCAGCTCCGTGGGGTCGGACTCCGAGATCAACGGACTCACCGTCAGACGCACCGACAAGTACGGCTTCCTGTCAGGGAGTCAGCAGAGCGAGACCGGGTGAGTCATACCGCCTTAAAGGAAAAGTCACGTTTTTTACAATCTGAGCCTTATTTCGGTAATAAAACAAGTTGTTTTACTCACCCATAGCACTTTGGTGTCATATGGAGCATTTCTGGAGATGTTTTAGATTAGCGATCTCCGTAATGTGAGTTCTCGGGGCACATGTTTGCGGTCTCCAAATAACACAAACTTTAGCACTTTTCAAATCATAGAAGCTCGATGTCTTAGTCTACGATTTCGTGTGGTCAAAAGTGGCCTGTAATCTGAGATTTAGCCATAGTTTCGTGTAGATGAGGAGGACAGTGCGCATGTGCGGACTGTGCTCTCAGCTCCCGGGACCCAAACATGAAACGCAAAGCTGTAAACTCTGGCTAAATCTCGGATTACAGGCCACTTTTGACTCAAACGAAATCGTAGACTAAGACATTGAGCTTCTATGATTTGAAAAGTGCTAAAGTTTGTGTTATTTGGAGACCGCACGGGGCATATTACATGCTCGGGAATATATTATATGCCCCGAGCTATGGCTAGAAGTCACGCTAGGCTAATGCTAATCTAAAACATCTCTGGAAGTGCTCCATATGACACCAAAGTGCTATGGGTGAGTAAAACAACTTGTTTTATTACCGAAATAAGGCTCAAATTGTAAAAAACGTTACTTTTCCTTTAAGAGAAACATGACACTGTACACAGATACTACCTTAAATATAACGATAATACTTAAAGGGATATGCCACCCCCAGGTCAAATTTGGGCATCTCCCCACAGTCCAGAGACTAAAATAAGTGGTGGAAAGCGTTTTCCTGCTCACCCAGCCATTGTCCGAGTCTGTCAGCACTGACCGCCGCGGTATCTGCAGCTCCTCCGCCTTAGACTGGAGTCTAACGTCGCCAGAGAAAGATTTCGGCCAAAAGGAATTAATTTGCTCGATGCGTTTCCCAATTACTTTCTGTGTAGTGCGCATTCATATCGAGTGCAAATAAATGTGCAAATCAACACGGAGAGCTTGACTTGGTCATTTTGGGTGGGAACTATTTTTCAGTGTAGTGAGCGAGGGCTGAACGGATATGCTACTACTAGACGCCAGAGGAATCCCTGTTACGCACCGGGAGATAAAAGGAGAAATTCAATTTGTCAACTGGACAAAGTTTATTTGGTTGAAAACGTTTCTCAGCTCATCCGAGTTGCTTCTTCAGTTCTGGCTAGAGTGCTGATGGACACTGCTTATATCTCGCTGCAGGGAGGAGCTCACTACACTGAAATTATTCTGAAACTATCCCACCTCTTTTTCAGTTTTCTGTGGGTGTTAGCACAGCCGTTCAAGACCATAATGGGTGTGTTCACACCTCTGGAGGTGCCTGTACCAGAGAAAAGATCTGGTTTGAGAGGAGGAGTTAAAGAAACAGAATCCTTCCTTGAACACAAATGCAGGGCTCAGACATCATTTGTCTCCATCTATAACTCTGTCCTTAAACCAAAAACACCATTTTGGTCCTGAATGGTTCTGCAGATCTAACAGGCCCACCTAACTAACCTAACTAACACCAACTGGAAACAAGTAGGTGTGGTAGTTTCACAGTCATTTCACTGTAGTGAGCGCCCCCTTCAGGCAGATACAGGCAGTGTCCACCAGTGTCTGACCAGAACTGAAGAAGCAGAAGAAACGGATTCGACCAAATAAACTTTAGTCCAGTCGACACACATACACACACACACACACACACATTATACCAATAACACCTTAAACAACAGGATGGGTTAAATGCACAGAACAATTTCTCCTGTGAGATCAATAAAGTCATTTCATAAATATAATTACAGACAGTGTTAATTATGAAAACCAACTTAAATCAAGCAGTTGTTGTTCTTTCTGTGTCTGTCTCAAGGTGTGGAGTTTTTTGTTTTTGATTGTTCTGTATGTGTTTGGGTGGAATGTTTTGTGTTTTTGAACGTTCTGTGTCTGTGTGGAGGTTTTTGTGTGTTTTTGATTGTTCCCTCTGTGTCTGTGTGGAATTTCTTTGTTTTTGATTGTTCTTTCTGTGTCTAGAGTTTTTCTGTGTTTTTTATCGTTCTCTCTGTGTTTGTGTGGAAGTTTTTCTGTGTTTTTGATCGTTCTCTCTGTGTCTGTGTGGAGGTTTTTGTGTGTTTTTGCTCGTCCTCTCTGTGTCTGTGGAGGTTTTTGAGCGTTTTTGAACGTTCTCTGTGTCTTTGTGGAGGTTTTTGTATGTTTTTGATTGTTCTTGCTGTGTTTGTGGAGGGTTTTGTTGTGTTTTTTGATCATTCTCTCTGTGTCTCTTGAGTTTTTGTTGTGTTTTTGATCGTTCTCTCTGTGTCTCTGGAGTTTTTGTTGTGTTTTTGATCGTTCTCTCTGTATCTCTGGAGTTTTTTGTGTTTTTGATTGTTCTCTCTGTGTCTCTGGAGTTTTTTGTGTTTTTGATCATTCTCTCTGTGTCTCTGGAGTTTTTTTTGTGTTTTTGATCGTTCTGTGTCTTTGTGGAGGTTTTTTGTGTTTTTCATTGTTTTCTCTGTGTCTGTGGATGTTTTTGTATGTTTTTGATTGTTCTTGCTGTGTTTGTGGAGGGTTTTGTTGTGTTTTTGATCGTTCTCTCTGTGTCCCTGGAGTTTTTTGGTGTGTTTTTGATCATTCTCTCTGTGTCTCTGGAGTTTTTGTTGTGTTTTTGATCGTTCTCTCTGTGTCTCTGGAGTTTTTTGGTGTTTTTGATCGTTCTCTCTGTGTCTCTGGAGTTTTTTTGTGTTTTTGATCGTTCTCTCTGTGTCTCTGGAGTTTTGTTGTGTTTTTGATCGTTCTCTCTGTGTCCCTGGAGTTTTTTGGTGTGTTTTTGATCGTTCTCTCTGTGTCTCTGGAGTTTTTTTTGTGTGTTTTTGATTGTTCTCTCTGTGTCTCTGGAGTTTTTTTGTGTTTTTGATGGTTCTCTCTGTGTCACAGGGAGCGGGAGCTGCGAGTGGAGGTTTCTCGTCAGAGGGAGATGAAGTGGCTCGACATGTTTAACCACTGGGACAAATGGGTCAAACACAGATTCCAGAAGGTGAGTCTCCGCCACGTCACCAGAGGGTCACCGGTCTGAGCCCCACAGAGGAACATGGCGGTTTAGGAGTAAAAAAAAAAGATGAAAAAAGACTGAGAAAAGGCAGATCTGTACAGAATGATCTCAGGTAAAAGCAGTTCTAGATTTCGTTGTGAGTGATCCTTCCTCCTTTTTTGGAGAGGAAATTATCTTCTGCGTTTGAGAGTCATGTGATCCAAATGAGCGGCTGTGATTGGACGGACGTTTGTCGCGCTCTGTGGGCCCATTACACACACTTCTGCTTTCCAACAGACGGAGAAGATCAGATACACAACTGATATAGATCTGCCTGCCTGATCTGTGCCGCCCGATCTGTGCTGCCCGATCTGTGCCGCTCTTGTAAACCAGGACTAAATCTGGACTGAACCAGGTCTAAACCAACACTGAACCAGGTCTAAACCAGGGACTAAACCAGGGACTAAACAAAGACTAAAAGCAGGACTAAACCAGGTCTAAACAAGGTCCAAACAAGGTCTACACCAGGACTAATTCAGGTCTAAAGTAGGACTAAAGCAGGACTAAAGTAGCACTAAAGCAGGACTAAAAGCAGGACTAAACCAGGTCTAAACAAGGTCTACACCAGGACTGAACCAGGTCTAAAACCAGGCCTAAAACCAGAAATGAACCAAGTCTAAACCAGGTCTAAACCAGGTCTAAATCAGGACTAAACCAGGTCTAAACCAGGACTAAACCAGGTCTAAACCAGGACTAAACCAGGACTGAACCAGGTCTAAACCAGGACTAAATCAGGACTAAACCAGGACTAAACCAGGACTGAACCAGGACTGAACCAGGACTGAACCAGCTCTAAATCAGGACTAAACCAGGTCTAAATCAGGACTAAATCAGGACTAAACCAGGACTGAACCAAGTCTAAATCAGGACTAAACGAGGTCTAAACCAGGACTAAACCAGGACTAAACCAGGACTGAACCAGGACTGAACCAGGACTAAACCAGGACTGAACCAGGACTAAACCAGGACTGAACCAGCTCTAAATCAGGACTAAACCAGGTCTAAATCAGGACTAAATCAGGACTAAACCAGGACTGAACCAAGTCTAAATCAGGACTAAACGAGGTCTAAATCAGGACTGAACCAGGACTAAACCAGGACTAAACCAGGACTAAATCAGGACTAAATCAGGACTGAACCAGGACTAAAGCAGTGAAGCGTGTTGTTTCTTGTTTTTGTGGCGTTTCCTCTTATTGTCCGGAGGAGTCTTTTTATAACCGTTTGACTCACTGCACTTCCCCTCTGCACCTGGAGCTCCCGCCCTGCGACCACAGGCTCTCTGCTTCAGTTCCCGCTTCAGTTTCAGTGGACTTAAAGCCGCTCTATCTGAGTTTTTCATCCTCAACAGTTTGCAGTGGTCCAAAGTTCTTCCTCACTTACTTATGATGAGTTTTGAAGCACGTTTCTTAACTTTTAGAGGCCAGAGAGTTTTACCGTGACAACGAACATGCTAACAGTGCACTTCCTGATAATCAGATCAGACTGTACACACAGAAGAGCTGCATAACACATCTGTCCTGGGGGAGACTCATTTTACTCAAAAACCTGGAAGAAAACAACGTACAGACACTTAAAATACTTCAGATCCCTATATGTTTTAAACCGTGTGTAAGTTTCTTTTCTCAGACTTTCGTTTACGGCTCATTATTTTCACTTGAATTCTTGGTGTTTTTGTCTCAGGTGAAGATGCGGTGCCGGAAGGGCGTCCCGTCGTCTCTCCGAGCGAAGGCCTGGCAGCTCCTCTCCAACAGCCAAGAACTCCTCCTGGACAACCCTGGCAAGTTTGAGGTACGGGAGGGCATCCGGCACACCGGGAGGGCATCCGGCACACCGGGAGGGCATCCGGCACACCGCGAGGGGGTATCTGACTCACCGGGAGGGCATCCGGCACACCGGGAGGGCATCCAGCACACCGGGAGGGTATCTGACACACCGGGAGGGCATCCGGCACACCGGAGGGTATCAGACACACCGCGAGGGGGTATCTGACACACCGCAAGGGGGTATCTGACACACCGGGAGGGCATCCAGCACACCGGGAGGGTATCTGACACACCGGGAGGGCATCCGGCACACCGGAGGGTATCAGACACACCAGGAGGGCATCTGACACACCGCGAGGGCATCTGACACACCGCGAGGGGGTATCTGACACACCGGGAGGGCATCCGGCACACCGGGAGGGCATCCAGCACACCGGGAGGGTATCTGACACACCGGGAGGGCATCCGGCACACCGGGAGGGCATCCAGCACACCGGGAGGGTATCTGACACACCGGGAGGGCATCCAGCACACCGGGAGGGCATGTGACACACCAGGAGGGTGTATCTGACACACCGGGGGGGGGGGGGGGGTATCTGACACACCGGGGGGTATCTGACACACCGGGAGGGCATCCAGCACACCGGGAGGGTATCCAGCACACCGGGGAGGGTATCCGACACACCGGGAGGGCATGTGACACACCGGGAGGGTATCCGACACACCGGGAGGGCATGTGACACACCGGGAGGGTATCTGACACACCGGGAGGGTATCCGACACACCGGGAGGGCATGTGACACACCGGGAGGGTATCTGACACACCGGGAGGGCATGTGACACACCGGGAGGGTATCTGACACACCGGGAGGGTATCTGACACACCGGGGGGGGGGTATCTGACACACCGGGGGGGTATCTCTGACACACCAGGGGGGGTATCTGACACACCGGGAGGGCATGTGACACACCGGGAGGGTATCTGACACACCAGGAGGGGGTATCTGACACACCAGGAGGGTATCTGACACACCGGTGGGGGGAGGGGGGTATCTGACACACCGGGGGGTATCTGACACACCGGGGGGGGGTATCTGACACACCGGGGGGTATCTGACACGTCTGTGTGCAGGAGCTGGAGCGGGAGCAGGGGGAGGCCAAGTGGCTCGACATCATCGAGAAAGATCTGCACCGACAGTTTCCCTTCCACGAAATGTTCGCCGCTCGAGGAGGACACGGGTACGGGACTGAACCGGGACTGAACCGGGACTGAACCAGGACTGAACCGGGACTGAACCAGGACTGAACCGGGACTGAACCGGGACTGAACCAGGACTGAACCCGGTCTAAACAGGACTGTGTTTGTGAGTTGGTCCTGATCCTCCTCTGGTCTTCAGGCAGCAGGACCTGTTCCGGATCCTGAAGGCGTACACGGTGTACAGACCGGACGAGGGCTACTGCCAGGCCCAGGCTCCTGTGGCGGCGGTGCTGCTCATGCACATGCCCGCTGAGGTGAGAGGGCACAGGGGCATACGGGGGCATACGGGGGCATACGGGGGCATACGGGGGCATACGGGGTACCGAGGACTCGATACTCGATACTGATTCTAATCCACCATGAAAATAAAAACCTTTTTCTTTAGACGATAGAACGTGATTTTCCACGTAGAACTTCCAGTGTAGAACTTTTTCTATTCCCATGTGTCCAAACCAGGTCTAAAGCAGGTCTAAAGCAGGTCTAAACCAGGACTAAACCAGGTCTAAACCAGGACTAAACCAGGACTAAACCAGGTCTAAACCAGGACTAAACCAGGTCTAAACCAGGACTAAACCAGGTCTAAACCAGGACTAAACCAGGACTAAACCAGGACTAAACCAGGTCTAAACCAGGTCTAAACCAGGACTAAACCAGGACTAAACCAGGTCTAAACCAGGACTAAACCAGGTCTAAACCAGGTCTAAACCAGGTCTAAACCAGGTCTAAACCAGGTCTAAACCAGGACTAAAGCAGGTCTAAACCAGGTCTAAACCAGGACTAAACCAGGTCTAAACCAGGACTAAACCAGGACTAAACCAGGACTAAACCAGGACTAAACCAGGTCTAAACCAGGTCTAAACTAGGACTAAACTATCTGATCCGGTTTGTTTTAAACACTAAACACAAAGGTTCTGCTCTGTCCTGAAAATGGGACTTTTTTAGGAACACGAGGACCTGGTTTTGATCCTAGTTTTGGTATTGATTAGCGTCTAAGTTTCAGTATTATATTTGCATCGAAATAATCACTCTGACTTCAGATAAAACTTCTTTATTTTCATTTTGCACCGTGTTTTTTCCTCTGGACGTACATCTGACCCCTGCTCTTCTTCTGACCCCTGCTCTTCTTCTTCTGACCCCTGCTCTTCTTCTGACCCCTGCTCTTCTTCTAACCCCTGCTCTTCTTCTGATCCCTGCTCTTCTTCTGACCCCTGCTCTTCATCTGACCCCTGCTCTTCTTCTGTCCCCTGCTCTTCATCTGACCCCTGCTCTTCATCTGACCCCTGCTCTTCTTCTGACCCCTGCTCTTCTTCTGACCCCTGCTCTTCTTCTTCTGACCCCTGCTCTTCTTCTGACCCCTGCTCTTCTTCTAACCCCTGCTCTTCTTCTGACCCCTGCTCTTCTTCTGACCCCTGCTCTTCTTCTGACCCCTGCTCTTCTTCTGACCCCTGCTCTTCTTCTTCTGACCCCTGCTCTTCTTCTTCTGACCCCTGCTCTTCTTCTTCTGTCCCCTGCTCTTGTTCTGACCCCTGCTCTTCTTCTGACCCCTGCTCTTGTTCTGACCCCTGCTCTTCTTCTAACCCCTGCTCTTCTTCTGATCCCTGCTCTTCATCTGACCCCTGCTCTTCTTCTAACCCCTGCTCTTCTTCTGTTCCCTGCTCTTCCTCTGACCCCTGCTCTTCTTCTCACCCCTGCTCTTCTTCTAACCCCTGCTCTTCTCCTGACCCCTTCTCTTCTTCTGACCCCTGCTCTTGTTCTGACCCCTGCTCTTCTTCTTCTGACCCCTGCTCTTCTTCTTCTGACCCCTGCTCTTCTTCTTCTGACCCCTGCTCTTCTTCTGACCCCTGCTCTTCAGCAAGCGTTCTGGTGCCTGGTGCAGATCTGTGAGAAGTACCTCCCCGGATACTACAGCGCCGGCCTGGTGAGTCACTCTGCCCCCACTGGCAGCACTTTTATCATTTGCTCTGTTTCTTTCTTTCTTTCTTTCTTTCTTTCTTTCTCTTTCTTTTTCTTTCTTTCTCTCTCTCTCACTCTTTCATTCACTTTCTTTCTCTCGCTCTCTTTTTTCTCTTTTTCTTTCTTTTTCTTTCTTTCTCTCTTTCTTTTTCTTTCTTTCTCTCTCTCTTTCATTCTCTTTCTTTCTATCTTTCTTTCTCTCTTGCTCTCTGTTTCTTTCTCTTTCTTTTTCTTTCTTTCTTTATTTTTTCTCTTTCTTTCTCTCGTTCTCTCTCTCACACTCTTTCTCTCTCACTTGCTCTGTTTCTTTCTTTTACGTTCTTTCACATTCACTATCATTCTCTCACTTTTTTTTCCTCTTTCTCTTGCTTTCTCTTTCTTTCTCTCACTCTCTTTTTTCTCTTTCTTTCATTCTCTTTCTTTCTCTCTTTCTTTCATTCTCTTTCATTCTCTTTCTTTTTCTTCCTTTCTCTCTTTTTCTCTCTTTCTTTCATTCTCTTTCTTTCTTTCTCTTTCTTCCTTTCTTTCTCTTTTTCTCTCTTTCTTTCATTCTCTTTCTCTCTTTCTCTCTCTTGCTCTGTTTCTTTCTCTCTTTTCTTTCTTTCTTTTGTTCTTTCTCGTTCTCTCTCTCCTCCTCTCTGGTTATTATTATTATTATTTGATCACACTTTGTATTGATGTTTGTACTGATGTTTGTATTGATGTTTGTACAGATGTTTGTACGGATGTTTGTACAGATGTTTGTATTGATGTTTGTACTGATGTTTGTATTGATGTTTGTACGGATGTTTGTACAGATGTTTGTACGGATGTTTGTACAGATGTTTGTACTGATGTTTGTACGGATGTTTGTACAGATGTTTGTATTGATGTTTGTACGGATGTTTGTACGGATGTTTGTATTGATGTTTGTACGGATGTTTGTACGGATGTTTGTATTGATGTTTGTACGGATGTTTGTATTGATGTTTGTACGGATGTTTGTACGGATGTTTGTACGGATGTTTGTACGGATGTTTGTATTGATGTTTGTATTGATGTTTGTATTGATGTTTGTACGGATGTTTGTATTGATGTTTGTACGGATGTTTGTATTGATGTTTGTACGGATGTTTGTACGGATGTTTGCACGGATGTTTGCACGGATGTTTGTATTGATGTTTGTACGGATGTTTGTATTGATGTTTGTACGGATGTTTGTACGGATGTTTGCACGGATGTTTGCACGGATGTTTGTATTGATGTTTGTACGGATGTTTGTATTGATGTTTGTACGGATGTTTGTATTGATGTTTGTACGGATGTTTATATGGATGTTTGTACGGATGTTTGTACGGATGTTTGTATTGATGTTTGTACGGATGTTTGTATTGATGTTTGTATTGATGTTTGTACGGATGTTTGTACGGATGTTTGTATTGATGTTTGTATTGATGTTTGTACGGATGTTTGTATTGATGTTTGTACGGATGTTTGTACTGATGTTTGTATTGATGTTTGTACGGATGTTTGTACGGATGTTTGTATTGATGTTTGTACGGATGTTTGTACGGATGTTTGTATTGATGTTTGTACGGATGTTTGTATTGATGTTTGTACGGATGTTTGTACGGATGTTTGTATTGATGTTTGTATTGATGTTTGTACGGATGTTTGTACGGATGTTTGTATTGATGTTTGTACGGATGTTTGTATTGATGTTTGTACGGATGTTTATATGGATGTTTGTACGGATGTTTGTACGGATGTTTGTATTGATGTTTGTACGGATGTTTGTATTGATGTTTGTATTGATGTTTGTACGGATGTTTGTACAGATGTTTGTATTGATGTTTGTATTGATGTTTGTACGGATGTTTGTATTGATGTTTGTACGGATGTTTGTACTGATGTTTGTATTGATGTTTGTACGGATGTTTGTACGGATGTTTGTATTGATGTTTGTACGGATGTTTGTACGGATGTTTGTATTGATGTTTGTACGGATGTTTGTATTGATGTTTGTACGGATGTTTGTACGGATGTTTGTATTGATGTTTGTATTGATGTTTGTACGGATGTTTGTATTGATGTTTGTATTGATGTTTGTACGGATGTTTGTATTGATGTTTGTACGGATGTTTGTATTGATGTTTGTACGGATGTTTGTACGGATGTTTGCACGGATGTTTGCACGGATGTTTGTATTGATGTTTGTACGGATGTTTGTATTGATGTTTGTACGGATGTTTGTACGGATGTTTGTACGGATGTTTGCACGGATGTTTGCACGGATGTTTGTATTGATGTTTGTACGGATGTTTGTATTGATGTTTGTACGGATGTTTGTATTGATGTTTGTACGGATGTTTATATGGATGTTTGTACGGATGTTTGCACGGATGTTTGCACGGATGTTTGCACGGATGTTTGTATTGATGTTTATATGGATGTTTGTATTGATGTTTGTACGGATGTTTGTATTGATGTTTGTACGGATGTTTGTATTGATGTTTGTACGGATGTTTGTATTGATGTTTGTACGGATGTTTGTATTGATGTTTGTACGGATGTTTGTATTGATGTTTGTACGGATGTTTGTATTGATGTTTGTACGGATGTTTGTATTGATGTTTGTATTGATGTTTGTACGGATGTTTGTATTGATGTTTGTACGGATGTTTGTATTGATGTTTGTATTGATGTTTGTACGGATGTTTGTATTGATGTTTGTACGGATGTTTGTACTGATGTTTGTATTGATGTTTGTACGGATGTTTGTACGGATGTTTGTATTGATGTTTGTACGGATGTTTGTACGGATGTTTGTATTGATGTTTGTACGGATGTTTGTATTGATGTTTGTACGGATGTTTGTACGGATGTTTGTATTGATGTTTGTATTGATGTTTGTACGGATGTTTGTATTGATGTTTGTATTGATGTTTGTACGGATGTTTGTATTGATGTTTGTACGGATGTTTGTATTGATGTTTGTACGGATGTTTGTACGGATGTTTGCACGGATGTTTGCACGGATGTTTGTATTGATGTTTGTACGGATGTTTGTATTGATGTTTGTACGGATGTTTGTACGGATGTTTGCACGGATGTTTGCACGGATGTTTGTATTGATGTTTGTACGGATGTTTGTATTGATGTTTGTACGGATGTTTGTATTGATGTTTGTACGGATGTTTATATGGATGTTTGTACGGATGTTTGTACGGATGTTTGCACGGATGTTTGCACGGATGTTTGCACGGATGTTTGTATTGATGTTTATATGGATGTTTGTATTGATGTTTGTACGGATGTTTGTATTGATGTTTGTACGGATGTTTGTATTGATGTTTGTACGGATGTTTGTATTGATGTTTGTACGGATGTTTATATGGATGTTTGCACGGATGTTTGTACGGATGTTTGCACGGATGTTTGCACGGATGTTTGTATTGATGTTTGTACGGATGTTTGTATTGATGTTTGTACGGATGTTTGTACGGATGTTTGCACGGATGTTTGCACGGATGTTTGTATTGATGTTTGTACTGATGTTTGTATTGATGTTTGTATTGATGTTTGTATTGATGTTTGTACGGATGTTTATATGGATGTTTGTATTGATGTTTGTACGGATGTTTGTATTGATGTTTGTACGGATGTTTGTATTGATGTTTGTATTGATGTTTATATGGATGTTTGTACGGATGTTTGTACGGATGTTTGTATTGATGTTTGTACGGATGTTTGTATTGATGTTTGTATTGATGTTTATATGGATGTTTGTACGGATGTTTGTACGGATGTTTGTATTGATGTTTGTACGGATGTTTGTATTGATGTTTGTACGGATGTTTGTAGGGATGTTTGTACGGATGTTTGTATTGATGTTTGTACGGATGTTTGTACGGATGTTTGTATTGATGTTTGTACGGATGTTTATATGGATGTTTGTACGGATGTTTGTATGGATGTTTGTACGGATGTTTGTACGGATGTTTGTACTGATGTTTGTATTGATGTTTGTACGGATGTTTGTACGGATGTTTGTATTGATGTTTGTACGGATGTTTGTATTGATGTTTGTACGGATGTTTATATGGATGTTTGTACGGATGTTTGTACGGATGTTTGTACGGATGTTTGTACGGATGTTTGTATTGATGTTTGTACGGATGTTTGTACGGATGTTTGTACGGATGTTTGTACGGATGTTTGTATTGATGTTTGTACGGATGTTTGTATGAAACTGACGTAGTTGAAGGATGAGTCTGACCTCTGCGTTTCTCGGGTTGTCCTGCAGGAGGCGATCCAGCTGGACGGGGAGATCTTCTTCTCGCTCCTGCGGCGGACCTGCCCCATGGCGTACAGACACCTGAAGAAGTTCAAGATCGACCCCATCCTCTACATGACCGAGTGGTTCATGTGCATCTTCTCCAGGACGCTGCCCTGGTCCAGTGTGCTCCGAGTGTGGGACATGTTCTTCTGCGAGGGTACGGGAGGGCATCCGGGGCCATCTGACCAACGGGGAGGGCATCTGGGGGGATCTGACCAACGGGGAGGGCACCTGGGGGCATCTGAGGCACAGGGAGGGCATCTGAGGCAATCTGAGGCACAGGGAGGGCATCTGGGGCAATCTGAGGCATGGGGAGGGCACCTGGGGGCATCTGAGGCACAGGGAGGGCATCTGGGGCAATCTGAGGCACGGGAGGGCATCTGACACACGGGGGGGGGGCATCTGCGTTTCCATGACGATCGATGATGTGGTTTTGGACTCAAGTTTCATAAAATGTCTTTTCTCAGGGTAAACGTTCACACTCCTCCCTCTTTTTCTTTCTTTCTCTCTTTTTCTCTCTCTTGCTATCTTTCTCTCATTCTTTCTCTCTCCCTTTCTTTCTTTCTTTCTCATTCTCACACCCTCTCCCTCATTCCCTCTCTCTTGTTCTTTCTCTTGTTCTCCCTGTCTCCCTTGTTTTCTCTCTCTCTCTCCTGCTCCCTCTCTCGTTCTCTCTCTCCTCTCTCTCTCCCTCTCTCCCCCTCTCTTTCCCTCATTCTCTCCCTCTCTCCTCTCTCCCCCTCTCCCTCTCTCTCTCTCCCCCCCTCTTTCCCACATCCCCCCCTTTCCCTCGTTCCCTCCCTCTCTCTCTCCCTCTCTCTCCCCCTCTCCTTCCCTCGTTCCCTCTCTCTCTCTCTCCCTCTCTTTCCCTCGTTTCCTCTCTCTCCCTCTCTCCCTCTCTCCTCTCTCTCCCCCTCTCCTTCCCTCGTTCCCTCTCTCTCTCTCCCTCTTTCCCTCGTTTCCTCTCTCTCCTCCTCCCTCTCTCCTCCCCCTCTCCTCTCTCTCCCCCCTCTCCTCCCTCTCTCTCCTCTCTTCCTCCCCCCCTCTCCTCCCTCTCTCCCCCCCTCTCCTCCCTCTCTCCCTCTCCTCCCTCTCTCTCTCCTCTCTCCTCCTCTCTCTCTCCTCTCTCTCCTCCCTCTCTCTCCTCTCCTCCCTCTCTCTCCTCTCTCCTCCTCTCTCTCTCCTCTCTCTCCTCCCTCTCTCCCTCTCCTCCCTCTCTCTCTCCTCTCTCCTCCTCTCTCTCTCCTCTCTCCCTCTCTCTCTCTCCTCCTCCTCCCCCTCTCTCTCCTCTCTCCTCTCTCCTCCTCCTCTCCCCCTCTCTCCTCCCTCTCTCCCTCTCCTCCCTCTCTCCCTCTCCTCCCTCTCCTCTCTCTCTCTCTCCTCTCTCTCCTCCCCCTCTCCTCCCTCTCTCTCTCTCCTCCCTCTCTCTCTCCTCTCTCCCCCTCTCTCCCCCTCTCTCCTCCCCCTCTCCTCCTCTCTCAGGAGTGAAGATCGTGTTCCGTGTGGGCCTCGTTCTTCTCAAACAGATGTTGGGTTCTGTGGAGAAGCTTCGGGAGGTTCAGGGGATGTACGAGACCATGGAGCGTCTGAGGAACATCTCCCCAGAGCTCATCCGAGAGGAGACGCTGGTGCAGGAGGTACGGCCCAAATGTTCCTCCAAATGTTCCACAGGGGGGCTTTAACGGAGCTTCACATGAGGCCTGGTCTAGACCTGGTTTAGTCCTGGTTTAGACCTGGTTTACACCTGGTTCAGTTCTGGTTTAGACCTGTTTAGTCCTGGTTTAGACCTGGTTCAGTCCTGGTTTAGACCTGGTTTAGTCCTGGTTTAGTCCTGGTTTAGACCTGGTTTAGACCTGGTTTAGTCCTGGTTTAGACCTGGTTTAATCCTGGTTTAGTCCTGGTTTAGTCCTGGTTTAGACCTGGTTTAATCCTGGTTTAGACCTGGTTTAATCCTGGTTTAGACCTGGTTTAGACCTGGTTTAGTCCTGGTTTAGTCCTGGTTTAGTCCTGGTTTAGACCTGGTTTAGTCCTGGTTTAGACCTGGTTCAGTCCTGGTTTAGACCTGGTTTAGACCTGGTTTAGTCCTGGTTTAGACCTGGTTTAGTCCTGGTTTAGTCCTGGTTTAGTCCTGGTTTAATCCTGGTTTAGACCTGGTTTAGACCTGGTTTAGTCCTAGTTTAGTCCTGGTTTAGACCTGGTTTAGTCCTAGTTTAGTCCTGGTTTAGACCTGGTTTAGTCCTGGTTTAGACCTGGTTTAGTCCTGGTTTAGACCTGGTTTAGACCTGGTTTAGACCTGGTTTAGTCCTGGTTTAGACCTGGTTTAGTCCTGGTTTAGACCTGGTTTAGTCCTGGTTTAGACCTGGTTTAGACCTGGTTTAGACCTGGTTTAGTCCTGGTTTAATCCTGGTTTAGACCTGGTTTAGACCTGGTTTAGTCCTAGTTTAGTCCTGGTTTAGTCCTGGTTTAGACCTGGTTTAGTCCTGGTTTAGTCCTGGTCGTTGACTCTGTCTCTCTCCTCAGATCGTGACCCTCCCCGTCACTGAGGCGCTGATCGAGCGCGAGTGCGGCGTCCAGGTGAAAAAATGGCGGGAGTCCCGCGGCGAGCTGACGCACGAGCCCAGACGCCGCCTCCACGGGACCCGCCACATCTTCGAGTACAAACGCCGTGCCGCTGCGCTCGCCTCGGGGGGGTCTTACTCCTTCTTAGGCAGCCCCATCCCGCCGCCCGGACCCCTGCGCGCCTCGTCCAGCCTCCTGTCTCTGCCCGGGTTCAGGAGGTCCAAGACGCCGTTCGCCGCGCCGCCCAAAAAAACCTCATACTCTGGACCTTCTCGCTCAGAATCGCCCCCTCAGTCTCCTCCGGCGTTCGGTCAGACCTCCACCAAACCTCCGCTCCCTCCGCCCAAGTCCACCGCACACGTCCAGAGCCCGCTGGCGACGACCGAAACGAAAACAGAGGCCGGCAAAACACAAAACACGCCACACTCCGCTAACACGCTATTGCCCTCGCCCAAAATCGTATCGGAGCAGATCACGCCGAAAATCCCCTCACCCACGGCGAACAATGCGCCTCTGCCGCCGTGTCCCGCCGAGACGCCGACGAAGAAGGATGTGACCGCGGCGACGCCCAAACCCGAGGAGACGGCGGCGGCGGCGGAGGAGGGCGGGAAGAAGGGAGGGAAGAAGACGAAAGAGGACAAGAAGAAAGAGAAGGAGGACGAGAGGAAAAGGGCGAGGGAGAAGAGGGAGAGGGAGAAAGCGGAGAAGGAGCGGTTGAAAAAAGAGAAGGAGCGACAGGAGAGGGAGAGGAAGAGGAGCGCGAAGAAGAAGCAGCACGGCGGCGCGAGCAGCGGCGGCGTGGAGGAGGTGGGCGGAGCTACGCCGGAGAAGGACGCCGTCTAGAGTTATTTAAAAAGGACGCTCAGCCGGGAAGACTTTTGACTAAGTTTTGACTAACTTCTGCTTAGGTTCTGAAGACTCATTAACGCCGTAAACAAATGCACAATTTTCAAACCTCGTAAAACTGCAGATTTCGATTTTAGGCAAAAATATGAAAAATCCAAATTCTTGTTCTGAATTTAAGTCGTGTTTAAGATTTTGTTTCGCAGAGAAGACGCGGCAACTTCACTGAGCAGAACTGGACCTGAGGAGCAGACGATACATTATTATAGTCCTGGTTTAATCCTGGTCTAGACCTGGGTTAGTCCTGGTTTAGTCCTGGGTTAGACCTGGTTTAGTCCTGGTTTAGACCTGGTTTAGACCTCGTTTAGTCCTGGTTTAGACCTCGTTTAGTCCTGGTTTAGACCTCGTTTAGTCCTGGTCTAGTCCTGGTTTAGTCCTGATTTAGACCTGGTTTAGACCTCGTTTAGTCCTGGTCTAGTTCTGGGTTAGTCCTGGTTTAGTCCTGGTTTAGACCTGGTTTAGTCCTGGTTTAGACCTGGTTTAGACCTCGTTTAGTCCTGGTTTAGACCTCGTTTAGTCCTGGTTTAGTCCTGATTTAGACCTCGTTTAGTCCTGGTCTAGTCCTGGTTTAGTCCTGATTTAGACCTGGTTTAGTCCTGGTTTAGACCTCGTTTAGTCCTGGTCTAGTCCTGGTTTAGTCCTGATTTAGACCTGGTTTAGACCTGGTTTAGTCCTGGTTTAGACCTCGTTTAGTCCTGGTCTAGTTCTGGTCTGATGCAAAAATGTCAAATTTCGTGTCATTTTGTCTCTTGAAATAGAAACTGGTTAAAGAGGGGGTATTACGCAAAATCGTGTATCGCTTTCTCCTGCGTTCTGACGTCGTTCCCTCGTCAAAAACCCGCCTTAAGAGATGTTTTGAGTCATCCCACAGTACGAGTCTGTACGAGGCTCCGCCCACAAGCTCCACGCAACAATTGTCCATGAATCTACAAAAACACGACACAAAACTGAACGACTGGACAAACCCGACGTGACGTTCGGGAGATTCGTTAATGAAGGGGCAGCGAGTCAGCACCGGGAGCTAACGTTAACCCGTCACATTTTCAAAACGATAAAAGGAACACGGAGATCTAAATACGTGACATCACATACCCCCACTTTAATACCCCGGGCAGGTGTAATACCCCCTCCACCCGGTCCAGTTCCGCTCAGGGGGGCGCTGTTGGCCCTGGATCCTCGTTTGGACTGTCGAAAACACGGCCGCCGTTTTAGTTTGTTTTTTTGTTTGTTTTTTTAAATTGTGTTTTTATTATTTTATTGAACTCTGTGGTCAGACATTGTCAGACGGTGCCACAGTTTTGCTCTGTAAATACGTAACTGCATTAATATAGGATTCTCTTAGCGCTACGGAGACGGAAACGCCGCAGAAACACATCCCCCGCGCTCAAACGGACGCCGCTCACAGACCTCGACCGATTTTAGATTTACTATTTTATTTTACAAATTTAAATTTATTTTACAAATTTAATTTAATTTACAAATCTTTTTTTGTTTTGGTTTTTTTGAAAGTTTTACTGAAAAACCGGTCTCAGAAATGAACGAAAACGCCGTCTTTTTTAAAATGGGACTGAAACCCGCACGAAATGAAGTCTTGGGTTCACTTTACGTCAACGTAGAACTCTGCATTTGACCCAACCTTTAAGAACTGGGTTTAGTCCTGGTTTAGTCCTGGATTAGACCTGGTTTAAATCTGGTTTAGTCCTGATTTAGTCCTGGTTTAGTCCTGGTGTAGACCTGGTTTAGACCTGGTTTAGTCCTGGATTAAATCTAGTTTAGTCCTGGTTTAGACCTGGTTTAGTCCTGGATTAAATCCGGTTTAGTCCTGGTTTAGTCCTTGTTTAGACCTGGTTTAGTCCTGGATTAAATCTGGTTTAGTCCTGGATTAAATCTGGTTTAGTCCTGGTTTAGACCTGGTTTAGTCCTGGATTAAATCTGGTTTAGTCCTGGTTTAGTCCTGGATTAAATCTGGTTTAGTCCTGGATTAAATCTGGTTTAGTCCTGGTTTAGTCCTGGTTTAGACCTGGTTTAGTCCTGGATTAAATCTGGTTTAGTCCTGGTTTAGTCCTGGATTAAATCTGGTTTAGTCCTGGATTAAATCTGGTTTAGTCCTGATTTAGTCCTGGTTTAGACCTGGTTTAATCCTGGTTTAGTCCTGGTTTAATCCTGGTTTAATCCTGGTTTAGTCCTGATTTAGTCCTGGTTTAGGCCTGGTTTAGTCCTGGTTTAAATCTGGTTTAGTCCTGATTTAGTCCTGGATTAAATCTGGTTTAGTCCTGGTTTAGACCTGGTTTAGTCCTGGTTTAATCCTGGTTTAATCCTGGTTTAGTCCTGATTTAGTCCTGGTTTAGTCCTGGTTTAGTCCTGGTTTAATCCTGGTTTAAATCTGGTTTAGTCCTGGTTTAGTCCTGGTTTAGACCTGGTTTACTCCTGGTTTAGTCCTGGTTTAGTCCTGGATTAAATCTGGTTTAGTCCTGGTTTAGTCCTGGTTTAGTCCTGGTTTAGACCTGGTTTAGTCCTGGTTTAGTCCTGGTTTAGTCCTGGTTTAGTCCTGACTTCATAATCATTTTAAAAACTCAATTAATTGAACTGAAACTGAACCCGGTGCCGTCGGGTTGAGTTTTGTGAGCTGCGTGAGTGTTTGTGCGGCGTGCGTTTGCGCGGCGTGCGTTTGCGGCGTGCGTTTGCGGCGTGCGTTTGCGGCGTGCGTTTGCGCGGCGTGCGTTTGCGGCGTGCGTTTGCGCGGCGTGCGTTTGCGGCGTGCGTTTGCGCGGCGTTTGTAGCGGGCACTGATCTTATTTATTGTTCTTAATGTCGTGAGTCGTGGTGAAACCGTGTTACTGTAAGAACCTCATCGTTTAAAACCCCCACGCCGCCGCCGCCGCTGAAATCTCTGCCCGGGCTGAAGTCTCCGTGAACCCGGATTCCCATCGGGGTTTGAGTCATTTGAATTCGGGTGATTTTAGCTCGGGCAGAGTTTGTTTTTGCGGTGGCTTGAGAAGGAACAGTGTGGAACATTTCTGCAAAGACGAAATGGAAGTTAAACCTTTATTTTTTTAGAGTGAAGTCGTACAGCTTTGAGCCGCACTGTAAAAATCCACACCTGAGTTACTGTCGTCATGGTGATTTATCATTTAATATCGTTTATATTTTTCCACGTAACCACGCTACGACATCTGCAGATTACCTCAGATGCCCTCCCATCCTCTCGTATCCATGGAAACTCCTCAAAACGTCGCCTTAAAACTGGAAGCCGAAATTGTGACTCATTTACCGTTTTAAAGCTGCACTGCGTAACCTTTCTGGTGGGAGGGATCTGCCACGTGCTCGTCTCTATGGAGATGTGAATGCTTTATCCGGAATATTCCACAGTACGGCATTAAACTCGCGTTAGTCAGTTACGAGTGTTATTGATAAAAAGTGTGCGTTCTGACTCCACAGATCTGACCTGTCACTTGTTTTAATGCCGTACTGTGGAACTTTCCAGGCATCACCAAACAGTTACTCTGCCGTTTTCGCGCCTGGCGTCATGAGTCGTTTTTTCTCGTGTTTCTTCGTGTTGCAGGTGGGATTTTTACAGTGTCTCGAGTCCAGACCACAAAACAAAACAAACTTTTTTTTAAAAACTTTTTTAAACGTTTCTGGAAAAATCCAACAAACGAGGAAAGACTTTCACTCATCAGACACGACAGAATGACCACTGACCCCGGGGTAAGGGAGGACCGGGCTTAGACTGGGCTTAGACCTGGTTTAGACCTGGTTCAGACCCAGTTTAGTCCCGCCTTAGTCCTGCTTTAGTCCCATTTTATTCCCAGCTTAGTCCCGGTTCAGTCCTGGTTCAGTCCTGCCTTAGTCCCGGTTTAGTAGTCCCACTTTAGTCCCGCCTCAGTCCCGCCTTAGTGCCGTTTTAGTCCCGATTCAGTCTCGTCTTAGTCCCGGTTTAGTCCCACTTTAGTCCCGCCTCAGTCCTGGTTTAGTCCCACTTTAGTCCCGCCTCAGTCCCACTTTAGTCCCGCCTCAGTCCCACTTTAGTCCCGCCTCAGTCCTGGTTTAGTCCCACTTTAGTCCCGCCTCAGTCCCGCCTTAGTCCCACTTTAGTCCCGCCTTAGTCCTGGTTTAGTCCCACTTTAGTCCCGCCTTAGTCCCGCCTCAGTCCTGGTTCAGTCCTGCCTTAGTCCCGTTTTAGTCCCGATTCAGTCTCGTCTTAGTCCCGGTTTAGTCCCACTTTAGTCCCGCCTTAGTCCTGGTTTAGTCCCACTTTAGTCCCGCCTCAGTCCCGCCTTAGTCCCGCCTCTGTCCCGGTTCAGTCCTGCCTTAGTCCCGATTCAGTCTCGTCTTAGTCCTGGTTTAGTCCCACTTTAGTCCCGCCTTAGTCCCGGTTCAGTCCCGCCTTAGTCCCGGTTTAGTCCCACTTTAGTCCCGCCTTAGTCCTGTCTTAGTCCCGGTTCAGTCCCAGTTTACAGCCGGTTGGTTCCAGTTTTACCTCCGTGTCCTTGAGCAGTACACTCCTGTCTCCTGTGAGCTGTGTGAGGGTCTGAAGCCGCAGATCGCCCGCCTCTCTCCGCTCCGTCTGCCCCGGGGCGGCTCAGTCTGGTCCGTGGTCACTGTGTTGTTCTGCGGCTGAAGTTCGAATCCTCTGAATGTTTTTGAGTCCGAACAAAATGAAGGATCTGAAGTTTGCACTTAACATCACCGAACATGAGAAGAACTCCGCCCAACACCACGGGAAGGGTCCAAACGACAAAACTCACAATGTCACACAGATCCAAATCCTTTATTTTGATCCAGGCCACATTTTAGAGTCCTCCATGCATGTTTGAGTAATCTAGCAATCTCCCCCGGTCTTTATTCTGTACGAGTCCCCGCCCACAAGCACGACGATTCTCCATAAATACACAAAACAACTCGACAAACCTGACATGACGTGCGGTCGTTTGATTCCACACTAACCTGGTTTAGTCCTGGTTTAGACCTGGTTTATTTCTGGTTTAGTCCTAATTTAATCCTGGTTTAGTCCTGGTCTTAATCCTGGGTGTAGTCCTGGTTTAGACTTGGTTTAGTCCTGGTTTAGACCTGGTTTGGTCCTGGTTCAGTCCTGGTTTAGTCCTGTTGGTCTGTTTCTGTGGAAAATTGTGAGTTTTTGTCGTTTTTTCCTCTCGTTTGTGTGTTTTTTTGCGCTCGGTTTGAGGCGTGACGATGTAGCATCACACGTGTATTTATGTACAAAGTGCTTAATTTAAAGATATATCATGGATTATTATTATTTTTCTACGTTGCCTGGACGACTGGACGACGCTGTGCTGGGAGCTTTTCCTCTTTGAGTTTTTTGCACGTTCTTAAAGTTCATTCGGAGTTTTCCACTGGGTTTAAAACAGAAATGTGGAGATTTCGGTGGAATTATCAGAACTTCAACTTGAAAATCTGTTTATTTAAAATTATTTTCCACACAAACTTTGTATTTGAGGTTTGTTTTATTTAAAGCTGCAGCGCGTAACATTTCTAGAGGAGAGTCCATTATCATGGAAATGTGTTTCTGGAAAAATAGAGAGAAAATGACTTTCACTGACCGATGGGTTTGACCGGGTTTAGACCAGGTTTAGATCTGGTTTAGTTCTGGGTTAAGTTTTGGGTTTAGTCCTGGTTTAATCTTGGGTGTAGTCTTGGTTCAGTCATGATTTAGTCCATGGTTAAGTCCTGGTTTAGTCCTGGGTTAAGTCTTGGGCTTAGTCCTGGATTAGACCTGGTTTAATCCTGGGTTTAGTCCTTGGTTTAGTCCTGGTTTAGACCTGGGTTTAGTCCTGGTTTAGTCCTGGATTTAGACCTGGGTTTAGTCCTGGTTTGGGCCTGGGTTAGACCTGGGTTTAGTCCTGGATTTAGACCTGGTTTGGGCCTGGTTTAGACCTGGGTTTAGTCTTGGTTTAGACCTGGGTTTAGTCCTGGGGTTTAGTCCTGGATTTAGACCTGGTTTAGTCTTGGTTTAGTCCTGGATTTAGACCTGGTTTAGTCCTTGGTTTAGTCCTGGATTTAGACCTGGGTTTAGTCCTGGTTTAGTCCTTGGTTTAGACCTGGGTTTAGTCTTGGTTTAGTCCTGGGTTTAGACCTGGGTTTAGTCCTGGATTTAGACCTGGGTTTAGTCCTGGGTTTAGACCTGGTTTAGTCCTGGGTTTAGTCCTGGTTTAGACCTGGGTTTAGTCCTGGTTTAGATGTGGGTTTTGACCTGGTTTAGTCCTGGAACTACTGTATTTTTGAGCAACAGAAACACCTGTAGTGAATAAAAGTTCCGCAGTGCAGCTTTAAAGTGGGTGTGGCCAGTTTGACTAAACCTCGCCTAGTTCTATATTTTATTTAATTTTTTTATTTTGGTGAAGTTTACAGCCTTTCTTCTGTTGAACACGAGCCCCAGTCCCCGTGTTTGTCTGATAGCCGTTAGCATTAGCGTTAGCATTAGCGTTAGCATTAGCGTTAGCATTAGCGTTAGCATTACCCCCCCAAAATAACAACCTGATTAAAATGGTGGATCCTCATCATGAAAACGCGCAAACACTGAGCTCAAAATGTCAAAATAACATCAGAATTTCCACATTTCTTCCTTAAATTCTTTGGTAAATTCTGAATGTCTTTTTGATGCATGTTTTTTCTCTGTTTACGAAGGTCGAGTCAGTATTTACAGAGACTATTTGCAAAATAAAAATATGCAAGTTCAAATGACTGGAGTAGTTCACGTTTGTTTTGTATTTTAATGTAAAAAAAAAAAGATCCTGGATTTAATTTTATTTTTTGTTCAGATTGATTTAAAGCTGCTTTGAGGAACTTTTCTTGTGAAGGGTGCGCCAACATTTTGTTATTTCTTTGCTTGGAATGTTTCACAGTATGGTATTACACTTGACTATTTCCATGGAAACAAGCGGGAGATGCCACCAGACCAGAAAACAGCGGTCAGATCTGTGGAGGGGCGAGCTCGCCGACTTCTTACAGCAGCAAAAACACCCAGAACTGAACGACTGGAAGATGGGTACGTTTAATGCCGCACTGTGAAACATTTCAGACAAAGTAATGCCATCTCCACGGAGACACGCAAGTGGCGGACCAAACCAGACCGAGTTCCAGGTCAGATCTGTGGAGAGGCGACACCCGCTCTCAGTCGGAATGCCTGTTTTTTTAGGTAGTTTTGAGCTCTAAAACCACCTCTGATTGAATAAATAAATAAAGTAGAGCTGTGTAATGTCACACTGTGGAACATTCTAAGCAGAGCAGTGACGTATCCATAGAAACAAGCAGGTGACGGACCCTCCACTAGAAAAGTTACAGTTTTTACGTCTATGTAAAGTAAACTAAACTCAGTCATTTTCACTTGTGTTTTTTTATTTTGTGTTGAAGTTGAAATGGAGAATTCTGGGAGATGAAGGTCTTAAAAATGTACTGTAAAGAACTAAATTGTTTTTTGTTTTAACAGTTGTGTAAAGGACTAACTACAGTGTTTAAGGATGTGGGGTTTACGCCAGGAAAAAAAAGTGTAAAAACAAAATCTCAAATTGTTCAAATAATTTAAGATAAAAACATGAAGTAAAGTCTGTCGTGGTCCATGTTTCGCTGTTGGCCCCGTGAGGACGCTGCTCCGAAAAGAAACTAAAACTAAAGCTCCGTCAGCGCTGATGCTCCGCCCGGCGACGTCACTCTGGGGGTGTTCTGCGCGTTTGTCTGTGGAGGGAATGTCCAGTGGTTACGACGGCGACGCAGACACGGCCTGACGACTTTTAAAATCGCCCGAAAACTTGAAGAAAAAGTACAAAAGTGGTTTTAAAGAGCACATTTTTTATCTCAGACAGAGCAGTGCCCACAGTTAGCGCCCACACCCCCAGAGAACGTTGAGAACATCAGCCGCAGAACGTCGAGGACATCAGCCGCAGAGTACGAATACGACGATTTCCGAGCAAGTTGAAAACGGATTTGACGCCGCGCTCTGTCGCTTTCCTGTTGGAGGTCCGCCGCCTGCTCGTCTCCACAGATCTGACCTGTAACCTGTCTCCATGGCGATAGAAAGGTTTAATGCCATACCGTGGGATACGTTAGGCAACGTCCCCAGGGAGACGAGCAGCAGTCCCTCGAACAGAAAAGTTCCATAGTTCGGCTTTGCTTAAAACTTTGCCTCTAAACGTTTAAAAACATCTGTTGAAAATTGAAACCAAATTGTCTCGAAATGTAAAAGTTTGAGTTTTTTTCTGAGCAGCGTCGGATTTTTGTCCCATTTTTCTCGTGATTAAACTTCTATGCAACCTGCTCTTCCATCTCGACTGTTCCAAAGTGACCGAGCTTTGGCAAAAAACTAAATACATGTTAAAAAAAAACGAAATCTTTGAACGTTTTCAAGCAATACTCCCGGGCCTTGGACCTGATCTCGCCTGAGGACTATTCCAGGACTTTTCCGGGACTTTTCTGGGACTTTTCCAGGATTTCCAAGGCCCCAGTTCGATCTGGATCTACATGTGTAAAGCTCTCATCAGTGTTTTTGAGTTTACATGTTAAATTGTAAAAACATCTACAGCTACATGAGTTAGAATGAGTTAGATTCCAAATTTAATCACAAAAATAATAGGAAATTTTGCATGGAATCTTGATTTTTAAAGTAGAACGAAATATAAAGAGCTTTTAACCATTGAAAATTCAGCTGTATCAGATTTAAACGCATCAGAATGTGTTTTTGTGAGGTAATAAGTCATATTGTAAAACTATAGAGCCAAATATCTTGAAAAAAATAATTTACAAAAAAAATAATTGGCAAAAAAACACTTCCTTAAGTCAGTATTATCATAAAACCAGTAAAATTCTAAAGATTTTGTGGTTAAATGAGTCAACATAACTCAAAATAATCCAAAATAACTCTACATAATCTCATTCTGCTCATGTGGGGGTGTTTTGCTGTGCTCCAGTGTTTCAGACCGTTTCAGATTCTGTAGCGATGAATAAAACCCCGAGATAAGAAACTTGAGTCCGAGTTTGGGTCATTTGCTGAGACTCTGGAGGTCAGAAAATTGTGTCAGACACAATTTGTCTCCCATCTATAATTCCATTCTCAAACCTGAATTTAAACAAACTAAGAAAACAAAAGGGCAGCAGGTCAGGTCCAGAGGAGTGAAAACACCCATTATGGTCCTGAATGGTTCTGCTAAACTAGACGCCAGAGAGAAACTGAAAACAAAGAGGTGAGATAGTTTCAGAATAATGTCAGTGTAGTGAGCTCCTCCCTGCAGCAGTGTCCATCAGCACTCGAACCAGAACTGACGAAGCCTCTCGGATGAGCTGAGAAACATCTTTGACCAAATAAATTTTGTCCAGTTGACAAATTGAATTTCTCCTTTTACCGTGGATTCTACCTGAGGGATTCTTCATACAGTTCTAGTTATATAATTATAATTGTAGTTATATAGTTGTATTTATATAATTCCAGCCTTGTTGTCGGTCGAGTTCTAAATGAAACAGTTATATTTGTAGTTATAGAATTATAGTTATATTTGTATATATACAGTTGTTTTTATATCATTTCAGACTTGTTGTCGGTCGAGTTGTAAATGACAGATATATAATTATTGTTATATATTTGTAGTTATAGCATTGTAAATGAAACAAACATATAGACTTATAGTTGTAGTTATACAATTGTAGTTGTATAGTTTTTATATAGTTTCAGACTTCTTGGTGGAGTTGTAAATGAAACATGAACATATAGATATATTTAATAATAATAATAATAGATTTTATTTATAAAGCGTGGTGTGAGGTGTGAGTAGTTGGGTGAGGTATGTGGGGGCCGCACCCTGCAGACAGTGATGGGTGTGCAGGAGGATCTTGTATTCGATACGGAGGTGAACGGGAAACCAGTGCAGGGTGTGAAGGATGGGGGTGTTTGTAGTTATGTAGTTCCAGACTCGCTGTAGATGAAATATGAACATATAGATATATACCGTATTGGCCCGAATATAAGACGGTGTTTTTTACATTGAAATAAGACTGAAAAAGTGGGGGTCGTCTTACATTCGCGGTCTAGACATTATACCCATTCACAACACTAGATGGCGCCAGATATCTTTAAAGCGAATGCTGAACTCAACTCAACAGGCCAAAGCGAACCCCTGTCACGAAGAAGAAAAATAAAAAATAGCGGTAAGAAAGAAAAGAGAAGAAAATAAGAGAAGAGATAACAGAAAATGGAGAAACGTAGCGACAATCTGGAGAAAAGTGGGTGGAAGATCGGCCAGGTGAACCGGCAGCTGAGGAGAAGTTATGATGCAAACTTAAAGATGATGGTGATAAATGAGGCAGAGTCTTCAAACTGCAAAGCGGCTGTGAAATATGGTGTCACAGGGTGTAATGTACGGAGATGGAGAGCTCAAAAAGATCGCCTAAAAATGCTCACAGAGAGAAGCTGTATATATAAATATTTTTTTAAAAAGCTAAAAAAAAAAAAAAGCTGTATATAGAAATATATATATGTATAAAAAAGCTGTACATATAAATAACTGCTATTTTCTGTATAAAAATTAAATTTGGTGTTCAAAAAGTCTTTTTTCAAACTTGAGTCTTGAAAAAGAGGGGGTCGTCTTATAATCAGGGTCGTCTTATATTCGGGCCAATACGGTATATAGTTATATAATTATAGTTGTAGTTATATAATTGTAGTTATATATTTGTAGTTATATATTTGTAGTTATATATTTAATAATAATACATTTTATTTCAAGGCGCCTTTCTAGACACTCAAGGACACCGCACAAAGACAATCAATTAAAAACAGTTAAAACAGGCAGTATATACAAAATAAAACTAAGAGAATGGACAAAGCAATACAAGTAAAATGAAACAGTCAGCAGGGAGAGAATGATTAAGTGGGGTAAGATATTTTGAAAAGATGGGTCTTGAGTCTGGATTTAAAAATTGGTAGTGATTGAACGTTCTGGAGGTCTGGGGGGAGTGAGTTCCATAGATGAGGAGCAGAGCGGCTGAAGGCCCTGCTCCCCATGGTGCTGAGACGAGCGGGAGGGACTGTGAGGAGGACGGAGGAGGAGGACCTGAGTGAGCGGGTGTGTGTGGTGACATGAAGGAGTTCTGTGAGGTAAGTTGGAGCCAGGTTATGGATGGACTTGAATGTGAGGAGTAGGATTTTGAACTGAATGCAGTAGTGGATGTGGAGCCAGTGAAGCTGCTGCAGGACCGGGGTGATGTGGTGAATAGAGGGAGTTCTGGTGATGATCCGGGCAGCAGAGCTTTGCAGAAGTTGTAGCTTATGAATAGTTTTTTGGGGGAGACCATACAGGAGGGAACTGCAGTAATCAAGACGTGAGGTGACCAGGCTATTGACAAGAATGGCGGCTGTGTGAGGGGTGAGTGAAGGACGGAGACGGTTGATATTTCTGAGGTGGAAGTAGGCTGTGCGTGTGATATTGTTGATGTGTGACTGGAATGAGAGAGTGCTGTCCAAGATGACACCCAGGCTCTTTACCTGAGGGGAGGGAGAGATGGAGGAGTTATCCACAGTGAGTGAAAGGCTGTCTATTTTGTTTAGTGTAGATTTGGTGCCAATGAGTAGGACTTCAGTTTTATTGCTGTTTAGTTTTAGAAAGTTGGAGGAGAACCAGGATTTGGTTTCCTGAAGACAGTGGGTGAGGGAGGAGGGTGGGAGGATGTTGGATGGTTTGGAGGAGATATAGAGCTGGGTGTCATCTGCATAACAGTGGAAGTGTATGTGATGTTTTCTGAAAATGTGACCAAGAGGAAGGAGGTAGATAATGAATAGGAGGGGGCCAAGGACTGAGCCTTGGGGGACACCTGAGGAAAGAGGGTAGTGCTGGGAGGAGTAAGAACCAAGTTGGATGTACTGAGAGCGGGAGGAAAGATACGAAATGAACCAGTGGAGAGGTGTGTGTGAGATGCCAATAGAGATAAGTCTGTCGATGAGGAAGGTGTGAGTGATTGTGTCAAAAGCTGCACTTAAATCCAGTAAAATGAGTATTGTTAGTAGTCCATTGTCAGCTGCAAGTAGGAGATCATTTGTGATTTTAATTAAGGCTGTTTCGGTACTGTGGAGGGGTCTGAAGCCGGATTGAAATTGTTCGTACAGATTATTTTCAGTGAGGTGAGAGTCAAGTTGAGAGGCAACAATTTTTTCAAGTATTTTAGAGAGAAATGGGAGATTGGATATGGGGCGCAGGTTATTAAAATCGGTTGGGTCTGTACTGGGTTTTTTGTTGATAGGAGTGATTTCTGACATTTTAAATGAGGAAGGTACAATGCCAGTGGTCAGAGAGGAATGTAGGATAGAAGTTATTAAGGAGATGAGAGAAGGAAGACAGGCTTTAACCAGAGTAGTGGGGAGGGGGTCTAATCTACAGGTTGAGGGTTTGGATTTATGGACCAGGGCTGATATTTCACTAACTGAGGGAAGAGTAAACTGTGAAAAAGTGGAGGGAGGAGGGGTGCAGGGGACTGTAATGAGTGTTGAACTACTTGCATTGAGGGTTATTTCATGATGAATCTTGTGTATTTTGTTGTTAAACAAAGACATTATGGAGTTGCAGAAATTGGTGGAGAGAAGATGAGCAGGGAAAAGGTTGGGAGAGTGTTTGCTGTTATTAACAATGGAAAACAGGGTTTTTGTGTTCCCTTTGCTGTTGGTAATTAATTTAGAGAAGTGGATTAATTTGGCAGTGTTTATAGAGTCTTTGTAATGAAGAGTATGGTTTGTGCGCATTTCCTTGTGGACAGTGAGGCCTGTTTTTCTGTACAGTCGTTCGAGTTGACGGCCCCTGGCCTTGAGCTGACGAAGTTCAGGAGTGAACCAGGGAGCTGAGAGTGAGAAGGTGACTGTTCTGGATTTGATGGAGCCCAGGGAATTTAAAATATATTGCAGATTGGTATTGTAAAAATGAACAAGATCATCAGGAGTACACAGACTGTCTGGATGGGGTACAGTGGTGATGGCAGAGGAAAGTGTTGTAGTGTCAATGTTATATAATTGTAGTTATATATTTGTAGTTATATGGTTGTTTTTATATACACTCAACAAAAATATAAACGCAACACTTTTGTTTTTGGTGTTGGTCCACTCCTCTTCAAAGGCTGTTATGGACGAAGAACACAGGTGCATTTTATTGATGGCATTTTGAATGCACAGAGATACCGTGATGAGATCCTGAGGCCCATTGTTGTGCCATACATCCATGAACATCACCTCATGTTTCAGCAAGATAATGCACGGCCCCATGTTGCAAGGATCTGTACACAATTCTTGGAAGCTGAAAATGTCCCAGTTCTTGCATGGCCAGCATACTCACCGGACATGTCACCCATTGAGCATGTTTGGGATGTGCTTGAGCGGCGTATACGACAGCGTGTACCAGCTCCCACTAATATCCAGCAACTTCACACAGCCATTGAAGAGGAGTGGACCAACATTCCACAGGCCACAACTGACAATCTGATAAACTCTATGTGAAGAAGATGTGTTGCACTGCATGAGGCAAATGGTGGTCACACCAGATACTGACTGGTTCTGAGTCCCCAGACCCCCAATAAAGCAAAAAAAATGCACATTTCGGGGTGTCCTTTTATTGTGGGCAGTCTGGGGCGCACCTGTGCACTGGTCATGATGTCGGATCAGCATCTTGATGTGGCGCACCTGTGAGGTGGGGTGGATTGTCTCGGCGGGGCAGAGGTGCTCGCTGTCACACATTTGGACAGATTTGTGAACAATGTTTGAGAGAAATGGTAGTGTTGTGTATCTGGAGGGAATTTTGGATCTTTGGGTCCATCTCAGGAAAAATGGGAGCAAAAACAAAAGTGTTGCGTTTATATTTTTGTTGAGTATAGTTCCAGACTCGTTGTAGGTGAAACATGAACATATATAGAAAATCTTGGGGATGGTCCCGGGTCAAATGTAGAAACAGTTTCTCCTGTGGGAGATCAATAAAAGTCGATCTTCTAATCCTTAATCACTCTAAGGCGCTTTGTTACATTTTGTATGAAAAGCGCCTTATAAATATTGTTTGATTTATTGATTGATTGAGAATTAGAGTTCTATAATTATATTTAGTGCTGTCAGGCGATTAAAAAAATAATCTAATTAATTACAGGATTTGTAATTAATTAATCTAATTAATCGCATTTTTAAAATATTTTTTTAGGTGGTTTATTGTGCTCTCCCACAGTGCAAAAAAGGTGTCAAACGTGTGATTTATATTGGTACAGTGAAAAGACTGCAGACTTCCCCTTTAAGTCTAAGTTTTTCACATGGCAGACCCCCATTCCCCCTCCCACATTATGTAACATTCATTGGAAAGCTCATTTACACCATTCCACTAATACATGGTGAATATTTCTGGTGCCAAAAGGTGAGCACGTACAGCAGCTTTCATGCAACGTCAATAAATAATATTGTAATGACCTGGGTTAATGGTGTGTGTGCCTTTAAGGGGTTGGCTGTTGGGCGCATGTGTGGGACAGGTGTGGGTGTTAATGTTGAGTGAGTCCGAACTTCTGTTTAATAAAGTTCATTGGAGAATAATAGAAGCCTGGAGTCATTACAATATACAAGGCTTCAAATATACAGAGAATACAAATAAAATTACTCATGGCTCACATGAGCCCCGGAACCCGTGAGGAGGATTTAAACTCCCGGTGTGGATGTGTCCGGACCATCGCACCACGGGAGGAGGGAGGAGGCAGCAGCGCGGGGTGAGTAAATGATCGGGTTTAGCGTGATTTAGCGTGATGGGCAAAACTTCTAAGTGTGCAGCCTTAGTCGCGACAGAACACGCTGGAGAGGTTATGGGAATTGAAAAGGGTTAGGGATAGGGAAACGGGCTTGCGCGTCTTCACATGCTCTCCCCTATTAGAAGTGCATTCGTCTCTGTGCCGACCAATGGGAGCACGGCATTTCTCATCGCGTCAAGAGGACAACAGGGACCTGCTCCGTCACATTTTTATCAATAAACTCGCCGTTCAAAGGCCCCGCACGCCAAATTTAAAATGCGCGCGCATTGAATTGCCGCTCATAATTAATTGCGTTAATTTTTATAACACGTTAATTAGCAGCGTAATTAATTAATCTAATTAACGTGTTAAACTGACAGCCCTAATATTTATTTATTTCTAGTTATATAACTGTAGTTATACATTTGTAGTTATATAGTTGTTTATGTAGCTCCAGACTCGTAGATGAAACATGAACATATAGATATGGAGTTATAGGTATATTTGTGTTATATATTTATAGTTATATATTTGTAGTTATATATTTGTAGTTATATATTTATAATTATATATTTATAGTTATATATTTGCAGTTATATATTTGTAGTTATATAATTGTAGTTATATATTTGTAGTTATATATTTGCAGTTATATATTTGTAGTT
>JAVJIX010000022.1:3160000-3257500 GCA_036785185.1 Paratrypauchen microcephalus | reverse complement strand
GGGAGTCTGTAGATGCACGGGATACACCAGGGTACAGTCTGTAATACAGCTGTCAATCAATGACTTCTTCCTTCTCCAGCTTCTGCAAACAATCAATGCAGCCACTTCACCAGAGGATGTACCAGCACAGACGGACGTGCCAGAGTGGACCGTCATCTGCCGTACATCTTCACCTAGAAGCCACGGGCCATTCTTTTGAGGACAGTGAGGTTCAGATCTTAGCCAGAGAAAAGAACTGGTTTGAGAGGAGGAGTTAAAGAGGCGATTTTTGTCAAAAAAAGAGAATCCTTCTTTAAACAGGAATGGGGGAGTCAGACATAATTTGTCTCCCATTTATAATTCCATTCTCAAACCAAACCAAAAAACAAACAGGTCAGGTCCAGAGGTGTGAACACAGACATTAGGGTTTGAACGGGTGTGCTAAACTAGACGCCAGAGAAACTGAAAACAAAAGACAGAAACTGAAAACAAAGAGGTGAGATAGTTTCAGAATAATGTCAGTGTAGTGAGCTCCTCCCTGCAGCAGTGTCCATCAGCACTCTGACCAGAACTGATGAAGCCTCTCAGATGAGCTGAGAAACATTTTCAACCAAATAAACTTTGTCCAGTCGACAAATTGAATTTCTCCTTTTACCAAGAAAGAGAGAGAGACAAAGGAGAAAGACAGGAGGAGAGGAGAGAGGAGGAGGAGTAAAAGAACAGAAGGAGTGAAAGACGAGAAGTCGCCGCGTGTTTTGGACTTAAGTCTGAGCCGCAGCTGTTTCCTCCAATCAGACGCCACGAAACTCAAGAAGAGATTTAATGTGACGATAATGAGAGAGAGAGAGAGGAAGGAAAGGAGGAGGAGAGAGGGAGGAGAGAGAGGAGGAGAGAGAGGAGGAGAGAGGGAGGAGAGAGGGAGGAGAGGGGGAGGAGAGGGGTGAATCTTGAGCGTGAATAATCTTATCCAGAGTTATGAGGCGGAACGAAAGAGGGAAATGGAAAAGAGGAGAGAGAATGAGGGAGGGAAGGAGGTGTGGAGTGGAATTTCTCTGACAGATGTATGAGAGAGAGAGAGAGAGAGAGAGAGAGAGATGTTTGCATGTTCTCCCTGTGTCTGTGGAATCCTCCAGAGCGAGGGATGAGGGAGAGAGAGAAAATGAAGGGATGGGGGGGGGGGGGGCTTGAAACTTAAGACAGAATTTCTTAAATATATTTTTATACTTATGACAGGGAAGGAGGGATGAGAGGGGAGGAGAGAGGGAGGAGGGGGTGAAACTTAAGACGGAATATTTTATATAGAAGCGAGGACAAAAGGAGGGAGGAGAGAAGGAGGGAGGAGAGAAGGAGGGAGGAGAGAAGGAGGGAGGAGAGAAGGAGAAAAGGAGAGAGAAAAGGAGGGAGGAGAGAAGGAGGGAGGAGAGAAGGAGAAAAGGAGAGAGAAAAGGAGGGAGGAGAGAAGGAGGGAGGAGAGAAGGAGAAAAGGAGGGAGGAGAGAAGGACAGAGGGAGAGAGAAAAGGAGGGAGGAGAAGGACAGAGGGAGGAGAGAAGGAGGGAGGAGAGAAGGAGGGAGGAGAGAAGGACAGAAACTTCAGACTGATTTGGATTTAGACCTGATCCTGGTCCAACACTTAAAGCACAAACTCCTCCACTCCCCCTGCTCCAGATGCCCTCCCGCGGTGTCCCCCCGGCGTCCTCCCGTCCCTCCGTTTGCCTCAGATGCCCCGCCGTGTCCCCACAGTCCCTCTCTCTCCTCTCTGGTGTCAGAGGAATGTCTTTGGCGCTCGTCCTCCTCTTCTCGTCTTCGTCTCGTCACTTCTCAACGCGCCGCTCTAAAAGTAAACTCCAGCGACCTCCTGTGACCCCGGCCCGCCACCCTGCGCCCGCCGCCCTGCGCCCGCCGCCCTGCGCCCGCCGCCCTGCGCCCGCCGCCCTGCGCCCGCCGCCCTGCGCCCGCCGCCCTGCGCCCGCCGCCCTGCGCCCGCCGCCCTGCGCCCGCCGCCCTGCGCCCGCCGCTGGGACCCTGCGCCCGCCCTCAGAGCCTTTCCTGAATCGATTCTCGGGATCAGAATCGGAGTCTGTTCCTCGTTATCCAGTGTGGAATTGGACGCGGCGACAGGTTTATCTCCGAGCTCACGTGGGTCCTGTTTAGACCAGATGCCCTGAGACTTGCCCCGGGGTCAGATCTAACCCCAGTCGGCTCTGCGGAATGGCGCCTCTCCACATTCTGTCCTCATTAAAACCTGGAGATGATGAGAGACGCCTGCGGCCCCCGGCCCCCGGCCCCCGGCCCCGGCCCCCGGCCCCGGACCCTCGTCATTTACAGATTCTTCTCATATTATTTCAATCCGTGGAAACAGGATGAACTAAAACTCACTTCTGACTCTTGATTCTCGTCTCAAACTCGTTCTGATATTCGTTCCGTTAGGGTTAGTTCTTCTAAACTCTGAAATCCGGGTTGTGAATCGAGAAAGACGAGTGCTGAACCTGAACCTGTCGCCATGGTGATTTCTACTCCAGATGCCCTTCCTGACTGCAGGGGGTGAAGTGTCTTGCTCAGGGACACAGGTGAGGTCAGAACCACAGACTGCCCGGCACAAACCCTCTGGTGACTGGGCGCCTGTCTAACCTCCTCCACCACACGCTCTCGGCACACAGACCCTGTGGTTAGAGGGCGTCCGCCTAACCCCCTGAGCTCCGTACCTCCTTGTACTCCTGGATCTGGCTCTGCTCAAACATGGAGAACACGTTGGAGGAGCCTTCTCCACCTCCTGCCCTCCTCTTGGCCTTCTTTGGTGCCTGAAGGACAAAAACAGGGAAAAGTCAGGGCGAAATCAGGGTGAAATCAGGACAAAACAGGACGAAATCAGGACAAATCAGGAAAAAAATCTGGACAAAACAGGATCAAATCAGAAAAAAAAATCAGGACAAAACAGGATGAAATCAGGACAAATCAGGACCAAATCAGGAAAAAAATCAGGACAAAACAGGATCAAATCAGGACAAATCAGGACCAAATCAGGAAAAAAATCAGGACAAAATCAGGACAAAATCAGGGCCAAACCTGAATAAAACAGGACCAAATCAGGTCCAAATCAAGACCAAATCAGAAAAAAACTGCTTTGAATAGTTTTACTACAAAACTCTATGCACAAAATGTACAAACCAGAAGACTAAAAGGATAAAACAGAAAAATGAAACTTGCCTTGATACAGATTCATGTTTCAAATTAGCCAAAAATCACATCTGAAATCTCCCGACCTGAGCCTCCAGACCTGAGCCTCCAGACCTGAGCCTCCAGACCTGAGCCTCCCGACCTGAGCCTCCCGACCTGAGCCTCCTGACCTGAGCCTCCTGACCTGAGCCTCCAGACTCCAGCACTAAAGCCTCACACAGTCATGCGACTTTTACACACTTCACTGATTTTTCACATATTGGTCAATTTTCAACAAGATTCTAAAATTTGACTTTCTTGAAGATAGAACCCAGATTTGGTGGCGTCAGTTACTGAAGCTCACAACAAAATGAAAAGATGTAAAAATGTTTGTTTCCAAACTTCCATGGACAAAGCGATACCAGAATATTCCTTAATGCTGGAAAGGTCCAGACTGTGGAGCGCGGAGGTGTTCTGGACTCACCATCTGGAGACGTGAGCAGAACCTTCGTGGATGAGAAGAAGAAGAGACCTGATGAAGCCGCACTCGCTCGGCTTTTCCACTCGCTTTTATATCGGACTATCTGAGCGAGCTAACTTTAGCGCGCCTCAAGTTTGGAGCGGGAGAGCGAAGAGGAGGACGAGGAGGAGGAGGAGGAGGAGGAGAGGAGGATGGAGGGATGAGGGAGGAGAGATCGTCTTTCAGAGCAGCAGAAATAGAGGCAGCCTTGGTATTGAGAGCACCTGATCCGAGGCCTGTATAAGGATTTGATCAGGACTTTGGACCGGACACTGGACCCGTCAGGTCCCGTGTTATTTTTGGCCTCTGGGACGTCGCCGCGACGACCGCGGCCTCAGAAGATCTGTGGAGACGACGCTGCGTGGGCGGAGGCATGGACTTGAGATTTTAAAATCAGAATCAGAAAGATTTTCAGAATCAGAAAGATTTTTATTGCCATTGTCAAGTGAACAGAGTTCACAAAACTAGGAACTTGTCTCGGTGATAAGGGGCAAACATAAAAGACTAAATAATAATAATAACTAAAATATAGCTATAGTAAAAGAAAAACACAATAAACAATCCAAATAACAAAAAGGTTCAGATGAGAACCAGGGCTAAACCAGGACTAAACCAGGACTAACCCAGGACTAAATCAGGACTAAAGCAGGACTAAACCAGGTCTGAACCAGGACTAAATCAAAACTAAACCAGGACTAAAGCAGGACTAAACCAGGTCTAAATCAGGACTAAACCAGGACTAAATCAAAACTAAACCAGGACTAAAGCAGGACTAAACCAGGTCTAAACCAGGACTAAATCAGAACTAAACCAGGACTAAATCAGGACTAAACCAGGACTAAACCAGGACTAAACCAGGACTAAATCAGGACTAAATCAAAACTAAACCAGGACTAAATCAGGACTAAATCAGGACTAAATCAAACTAAACCAGGACTAAATCAAAACTAAAGCAGGACTAAACCAGGACTAAACCAGGTCTAAACCAGGACTAAACCAGGTCTAAACCAGGACTAAACCAGGACTAAATCAGGTCTAAACCAGGACTAAACCAGGACTAAATCAGGTCTAAACCAGGACTAAATCAGGACTAAACCAGGTCTAAACCAGGTCTAAACCAGGACTAAACCAGGACTAAATCAGGTCTAAACCAGGACTAAACCAGGACTAAATCAGGTCTAAACCAGGACTAAACCAGGACTAAATCAGGTCTAAACCAGGACTAAATCAGGACTAAACCAGGTCTAAACCAGGATTAAATCAGGACTGAACCAGGTCTAAACCAGGTCTAAACCAGGTCTAAACCAGGTCTAAACCAGGATTAAATCAGGACTGAACCAGGTCTAAACCAGGTCTAAACCAGGACTAAACCAGGTCTAAACCAGGACTAAACCAGGACTAAATCAGGTCTAAACCAGGACTAAACCAGGACTAAATCAGGTCTAAACCAGGACTAAATCAGGACTAAACCAGGTCTAAACCAGGTCTAAACCAGGACTAAACCAGGACTAAATCAGGTCTAAACCAGGACTAAACCAGGACTAAATCAGGTCTAAACCAGGACTAAACCAGGACTAAATCAGGTCTAAACCAGGACTAAATCAGGACTAAACCAGGTCTAAACCAGGATTAAATCAGGACTGAACCAGGTCTAAACCAGGTCTAAATCAGGACTAAACCAGGTCTAAACCAGGATTAAATCAGGACTGAACCAGGTCTAAACCAGGACTGAACCAGGTCTAAACCAGGTCTAAACCAGGTCTAGAGCAGGTCTAAACCAGGTCTAAACCAGGTCTAAACCAGGACTAAACCAGGACTAAACCAGGTCTAGACCAGGTCTCTGTGCTCTTGTTGTGATCCACTTCAGAAGGTTCTGTTCTGTTTTAGGATCATGAGGATCTGGTTTTGATCCTGGTTTTAGTATCGATTAGGATCTGATCTTCGATCCTTCTGACGGCCGTATTAGGAAAGGAGTCTGCAGCTAATGTTGAACCTCATTTAAACTGCTCCGCTGAGAGCCGCAGGTTCAGATCCGTTTCCTTCGGCTCCTTCGGCGTTCAGAGGTTCAACTCCCAGAGCCAAAAGTGTCGTGAGTCACTGTAAGAGCGATATTTTTATCTGAGACGATCAAACTACAGCAGCTTTTATTTAGAAGTGACATCCATGAAGAAGAGGGAGGGCATCTGACACAACCCGACCCACGGGGAGGGCATCTGACCCATGGGGAGGGCATCTGACCCATGGGGAGGGCATCTGACGCAATCTGACACACGGGGAGGGCATCTGACACAATCCGACCCACGGGGAGGGCATCTGACCCATGGGGAGGGCATCTGACACAATCTGACACACGGGGAGGGCATCTGACCCACGGGGAGGGCATCCGACCCACAGGGAGGGCATCTGACCCACGGGGAGGGCATCCCACGCAATCTGACACACGGGGAGGGCATCTGACGCAATCCGACCCACAGGGAGGGCATCTGACCCACGGGGAGGGCATCTGACCCACGGGGAGGGCATCAGACCCACAGGGAGGGCATCTGACCCACGGGGAGGGCATCTGACCCACGGGGAGGGCATCTGACCCACGGGGAGGGCATCAGACCCACGGGGAGGGCATCTGACCCACAGGGAGGGCATCTGACTCACGGGGAGGGCATCCGACACAAACTGACCCACAGGGAGGGCATCTGACTCACGGGGAGGGCATCCGACACAAACTGACCCACAGGGAGGGCATCTGACCCACGGGGGGGGCATGTGTGGGAGCGCAGTCACATGGCGCGGTCACATGACTGGGTTTGGCGTGCGGTGTGGGAATCGAACCTTCGCCCACAGGCTTCAGTTTAACTCTGATTCACTTAAAGCTACAGTGCGGAACTTTTCACTCAGAAAAATCTCCGAGAACCTGCGTCTGCCCGTCTCCATGGAGATGTCATCGCCCTGCCTAGAATGTTCCACAGTGTGGCATTAATCTGCTCAGTGCCTGCAGCTGGAGCCAGGTCAGATCTGTTTCTCAGCAGCACATCTCCATGGAAACAGGCACCAGAAAAGTCTAAAAACGCCCTTGGCCTCTCCACAGACCTGACTCATATTTACCCTGCTTGTTTCCATGGAGACGCTGGTCCTGTAATATTCCACAGTGGCATTAAACGTGAATTTCCCTCAGGACCAGTGAAGTCTCTGAACGTTTAACCTTCTGTTTCCATGGAAACATCCAGGAGACACCTCCAGAAGGTTCCACATTAGAGCTTTAAGTGTTCTGTTTAAAGATGCAGCAGCTCAGGACTAAACCAGGACTAAACCAGGACTAAAACAGGACTAAAACAGGACTAAAACAGGACTAAACCAGGACTAAACCAAGACTAAACCAGGACTAAATCAGAACTAAACCAGGACTAAACCAGGACTAAACCAGGACTAAACCAAGACTAAACCAGGACTAAACCAGGACTAAACCAGGACTAAATCAGAACTAAACCAGGACTAAATCAGGACTAAACCAGGACTAAACCAGGACTAAACCAAGACTAAACCAGGACTAAATCAGAACTAAACCAGGACTAAATCGGGACTAAACCAGGACTAAACCAGGACCAAACCAGGACTAAACCAGGACTAAAACAGGACTAAACCGGGACTAAACCAGGACTAAACCAGGACTAAACCAGGACTAAAACAGGACTAAACCAGGACTAAACCAGGACTAAACCAGGACTAAACCAGGACTAAATCAGAACTAAACCAGGACTAAACCAGGACTAAACCAGGACTAAACCAGGACTAAAACAGGACTAAACCAGGACTAAAACAGGACTAAACTGGGACTCAATCCAGTCCCTGGTCCGATCTCTGGTCCCTGGTCTCTGGTCTGTGGTTCTTAGACACACAGGGATTACCGTTGATGTTTCAGGACATTCTCGGGAGCTCTGGGATTCCACAGCTGACACAGACGGAAATAAACCCGGACCAAGACCCCCGGGACCCGAACGGACCCGCCTGGGCCCCCGTCCACCCCGGGACCCCCGGACTTTCAGAACAAATGACTGAAAACTTAAACTCCTTTAGATTTTATTCTCTGGACGACGACAGAACCAAAGGACTAAACCAGAACTAAACCTGGACTGAACCAGGACTAAACCAAGACTAAACCAGGACTGAACCAGGACTGAACCAGGACTAAACCAGGACTGAACCAGGACTGAACCAGGACTAAACCAGGACTGAACCAGGACTAAACCAGGACTGAACCAGGACTAAACCAGGACTGAACCAGGACTGAACCAAGACTAAACCAGGACTAAACCTGGACTGAGAATCTGTCTGAGGTTTGTGTAGTTTTGTTTTTGTTTTTGTGTTTTTCTGGAGAATTGTGGTGTCTCCGGCTCTGGTCTTTGGGGCTCAGTCTGGAGTTTCCTCCTCCTCCTCTCCTCCTCTTCTTCCTCCTCTCCTCCTCCTCTTCTTCTGTCCTCCTCGTCTGTTTGTTTTAGTCGTTCTTTCATCACCTGCTTGTGGAGCTGAGCTGAAATCAGACCCTCAGCTGTTCCTCTGTCACTTTAACCTCCACACAGACACTTCCTCCTCCGGAGGCCCCCGGCCCCCAGGTCCCACCCCGGACCTGGACCTGAGCACCTGCAGGAGGACCTGAGCACCTACAGGAGGACCTGAGCACCTGCGGGAGGACCTGAGCACCTGCGGGAGGACCTGAGCACCTGCAGGAGGACCTGAGCACCTGCAGGAGGACCTGAGCACCTACAGGAGGACCTGAGCACCTACAGGAGGACCTGAACACCTACAGGAGGACCTGAACACCTGCAGGAGGACCTGAGCAGCTGCAGGAGGACCTGAGCACCTACAGGAGGACCTGAGCACCTACAGGAGGACCTGAACACCTGCAGGAGGACCTGAGCAGCTGCAGGAGGACCTGAGCATCTGCAGGAGGACCTGAGCACCTGCGGGAGGACCTGAGCACCTACAGGAGGACCTGAGCACCTGCGGGAGGACATGAGCACCTGCAGGAGGACCTGAACACCTGCGGGAGGACCTGGGCACCTACGGGAGGACCTGAGCACCTACAGGAGGACCTGAACACCTGCAGGAGGACCTGAGCAGCTGCGGGAGGACCTGGGCACCTACGGGAGGACCTGAGCACCTACAGGAGGACCTGAACACCTGCAGGAGGACCTGAGCAGCTGCAGGAGGACCTGAGCAGCTGCAGGAGGACCTGAACACCTGCAGGAGGACCTGAGCACCTACAGGAGGACCTGAACACCTACAGGAGGACCTGAACACCTGCAGGAGGACCTGAGCAGCTGCAGGAGGACCTGAGCACCTACAGGAGGACCTGAGCACCTACAGGAGGACCTGAACACCTGCAGGAGGACCTGAGCAGCTGCAGGAGGACCTGAGCATCTGCAGGAGGACCTGAACACCTGCAGGAGGACCTGAGCCCCTGCAGGAGGACCTGAACACCTGCAGGAGGACCTGAGCCCCTGCGGGAGGATCTCTGCACCTGCAGGAGGACCTGAGCACCTGCAGGAGGACCTGAACACCTGCAGGAGGACCTGAGCCCCTGCGGGAGGATCTCTGCACCTGCAGGAGGACCTGAGCACCTGCAGGAGGACCTGAGCACCTGCAGGAGGACCTGAGCACCTGCAGGAGGACCTGTGAGTTACACATTAAACCTGAAAACTCCTCCTTCAACTGTAAAACAAAATATTTTTACACATAAATAAATCATCTGCGTTTGTGAGGTCTTCTGGTCTCTGTTTGGTTCAGATGTTCTCCAGACTCGGGTCCTCCAGACTCGGGTTCTTCAGACTCGGGTTCTTCAGACTCAGGTTCATGTGTCTGTGAGGAGATCTTCACGTTGGTTTAGTCTCAGCTCCTCGTCACATTCCTCACAAGACTCGAAATCAGACCTGAGTGTTTCCTGTTACTGTATGTGTGTGTATATGTGTGTGTATATGTGTGTGTGTGTGTGTGTGTGTGTATGTGTGTGTGTGTGTGTGTGTGTGTGTGTGTGTGTGTGTGTGTATGTGTGTGTATGTGTGTATATGTGTGTGTGTGTGTGTGTGTGTATGTGTGTGTATGTGTGTATATGTGTGTGTGTGTGTGTGTATGTGTGTGTGTGTGTGTGTGTGTGTGTATATGTGTGTGTATATGTGTGTGTATGTGTGTGTGTGTGTGTGTGTGTATATGTGTATATGTGTGTGTATATGTGTGTGTGTGTGTGTGACATGTGAGAATGTTTCTACACACAAACACACACAGGAACACACATGGCAAAAGGAGAAATTCAGTTTGTCGACTGGACAAAAGAAGTATAGAAGTATAGAAAGCTTTATTGTCATTGTAAACAACGAGATGAGATTGAAAAGGACGGGTCCTTGGACCTTAAAGCAGCCGACAGGGGGCGCTAACGTCCTGCCTCTCTCCTCAGCGACACAAGAACATAAACAGAATAGAAAAATGCAGATACACAGTAGTCACAAACACATATGACATAATACAGTGGAATGGTAAACGTTGAGGTCTTTTTTTGCTTGGAAATACATTGGGGGGGGTGAGATGGAAAATAGAGAAATATATTATTGGCAAACTGAGGCGGCAGACTATGTGAGAGGGGAGAGTGTTTTTATAAGTACATGTCATTGTGACGTAGCCGATCTATGTTGTTCTTTTGATATCACAGCTGTGACCTTGGAGTGTCCAGTGCCAGAGTCAGAACACAGCAGCCCTGATATTGTAGACTCCCAGGAGAATGAATTAAACCAGGGGAGAATGCACATAATCAATACACTTAGAACTCAGATGAACGGACAATTATTCCGAAAACTGGTTCTGCAAAGTCCCCAACTTCATGTCACCAAGCCGGGCCGTTGAGACTCTCCAGTCCTCCTCCTGGAGCGTAGATGATTGTGGACTGAGCCGCTTGTTTCCCACAGTTCCACAGACATATTCGTGATAGTATCCGAGCGTCATTCGGATATCCACAGATTATATGGTACAGTTCAATCTGTGTCTCCTTCTGATGTAGACCTTCCCTGGTCTTCAACGGCTCCACTGTGGTGTAGAATGACAGTCAACAGCTCGGGGGCTCTTTGTTCGCTGCAGCATTCCAATTCTCCGATGGATCAGAAAACATCCCCCAGGCCAATTCAGATGTCCTGCCATCAAAAATCCAAATAGTAAATAGTTCCGATCGGCTCTCCCAAACCCACATTTCTTCGTGAAAAAAGCCTTCCAGCAAGGACAGAGAGAGAGAAAAGTTTATTTGGTGGAATCTGTTTCTTCTGCTTCTTCAGTTCTGGTCAGACGCTGGTGGACACTGCCTGTATCTGCCTGAAGGGGGCGCTACTACACTGAAATTACTCTGACTAACACACCTACTTGTTTACAGTTTGTGTTAGTGAGGTGGGCCTGTTAGATCTGCAGTGGCTTTTAGGTGGACGTAGATGTACGACAGACTGAGGTCCTTTTATGTTTGTCCTGTTTTGTTCCAGGTCTAAACCAGGTCCAAATTTGGTCTAAACCAGGTCTAAACCAGGACTAAACCAGGACTAAACCAGGACTAAACCAGGACTAAACCAGGACTAAACCAGCGACTTCCGTAAACACTGAGCACACTCGCTGCACGTGACCTCGTCGTGTCCTCCAAGGTTCATGCGGGACACTTCTGGGGCGTTTAAAGGGACAGTGTGTAAGATTTTTACCCGTTAATTACTGAAATTGAAGATACCCATTCAAAAATACATTGTTTTCCAAGCCTTTTCACTTCCATCATGAAATCAAAGTATTCTTTTGGACTTAGATATAGTCACATAAAAGGGGGATCTTCCCCATGCAGAGGCAGCCATTTTGAATACGAGAGCCGCAGAAGGACATTTGGGCTCCGCCTTCGCCTTCGGCAAGGCTCGTGGTTTTGGGTAAACAACACAAGCATGCTGCCGGATCAGACGTCGTAATGGATCTAACACGTGTTTTGGACTAAATTGTTTTACTGGATTTTATTCGCTGGATCCTTACGGACAAATTGAGAGCAAGTTTATGGTGAAATACAGAGTTTGACCTGTCCAGAGCCTTCAAAGGTAAGCTAAGTAACAAACCTCGTTTTGTGCTTTTCCGTATAAAAGCCCCATGTGCTCGGGGAGTGATTGTTGTGCCGGGAAATGAATTGCATAGTCAAAAAGAGGAGACTGTAAGGTTTCATTTGATGTGTAGATTGTCATGGTACACGATCGGGAATGTGTGTTTTCATGAGAAAAGACAAAAAAAAACAGTGAACGGGACCGCGTTTTATTTATACCGTAGTTGTCGGCGAGAGCTCGCACGGGAACGCGAGCTGTCCGCGTTACGGCCGGGTGACCCTCGAGGTCTGCCGTAGCCAAAAGAGCAAGTGCATGGTACCTACACCACCTATGCGCCACGAATCCTACACACAGGACCTTTAAAGCTCACACTGGAGATCACATACAAGTCGTATTTAACTGGAAATGTGAACGACCTCGCAAAAAAAATCGGATTTCACAAAAAAAATCAGAATTGAGCATTAAACCCTGCAGTCTGAACGTATCCATACGACTGGTACACCACGATCGACGGGTTGGGCGCCCCTGGTCTAAACGTTACAGTAGGTCGATAAGATCTCTGTCGTCCTCCCTCTCGTCTTCTCTCTTCGCTCGCTCCCACTCATCCCTCGCTCTCTGCACTTCTCGTCCGTAGTATTCGTGGATCTTCGGAAACTCCTGCAGGGGGTTGAAGTCGACGGCGGGCCACTCGCTGGACAGAGGGGCGGGGCCGTTGATGGGGGTCACGTGGGCGTTGCGCCGCGCCCAGACTTTGGGCGACTTTCGAGGGAGGGGCCTGACGGTGGCGGCGGCGCTAGGGGGCGTGGCCTGGGGGAGGGCGGGGTCAGAGAGGGGGGGCGGAGTCAGCACGAGGTCACTGGTCGTCAGCTCGGCCGCCGCTCCGCCGCTCTGAAGGCGTCTGGCTGCTGCACACAGAAGAGTGTCAGGGGCTGAAGTTTTTGTCGTTAACGAAAACCAACAAAAAAACAAAAACTAAAATGGAAAAAATATTTTCGTTAACTGAAGTAAATAAAAACTACAATTAAAATTTTAAAAATGATAACTGAATTGTGTCTTTACAAAACTAAAACTAACTGAAATTCTGGATAAATCTCTCTTGGTTTTGTCCTTTTTTGGAGCTGGTAAATGTGGAAGTTTTGGTGTGTGTTTTTATTTGTTTTTGCACTTAAGGCTGCAGCTTGTGGACGGCTTTGGTCGTCGTGGGGGTAAAACCTGAAGAAATGTTTTAAAATTCTATTTGTTTGTTGTAAGTTTGAGAACACAAAACTTTCTTTTTGAATCCTGCACTTGACAAATAACCCAAAGTACAACCCAAAAACTAAAACTAAGAAAAACTAAACTAAAACTGAGCAGTTAGAGAAAAAAAAACTAAAACTATCAGAGCCGCTCTAAAAACTAATTAAAACTAACTGAATTAAAAGTCAAAACTAACTAAAACTAAACTATAATGAAAAATCCAAAACTATTCTAACCTTGGTACAGTGTCCCCCGAGCTTCACCTGCAGAGACACGCCCGGGTTTGTCTCATTCTCAGGTGTTTAGGTTTAAACCAACTGAACTTCAGCCTTGAACCAGCATCCCAAATATCAGTAAAATATCATATAATCCTCACCAGCTGCATCACTGTGTGGTATGGCACCTGCACCGTGTCCTGCACCCGGAAAAAGCTACACTGAGTAGTGAGAGCAGCTGAGAGAATCGTGGGTGTCTCTCTCCCCTCCCTGCAGGACATCTACCGCACCCGCCTCACCCGCCTCACCCGCCTCACCCTCTGGGTGATCCCACCCACCCATCCAACTGCCTCTTCAGTCTGCTGCCATCAGGAAGGAGACTGAGGAGCCTCAGGGCCAAGACCAGCAGACTGAAAGACAGCTTCATCCACCAAGCTGTCAGGATGCTCAACTCTCTCCCAATCACACTGCTGCTTAAATCACACTGCTGCTTAAATCACACTGACACTGCTGCTTAAATGACACTTAAATGACACTGACACTGCTGCTTAAATGACAAGGACACTGTTGCTTAAATTACACTTAAATGATACTGACACTGCTGTTTAAATGTCCGACACTGCTGCTTAAATGACACTAACATTGTTGCTTAAATTACACTGGCACTGATGCTTAAATGACACTGCTGCTTAAATCACACTGACACTGCTGTTTAAATGACACTGACACTGCTGCTTAAATGACACTGACACTGCTGCTTAAATTACACTGACACTGCTGCTTAAATGACAATGACACTGCTGCTTAAATGACTCTTAAATGATACTGCTGCTTAAATGACATTGACGCTGCTGCTTAAATGACATTGACGCTGCTGCTTAAATGACACTGACGCTGCTGCTTAAATGACACTGACACTGCTGCTTAAATGACACTGACACTGCTGCTTAAATGACACATTAGAGCTTTATTCCGCTCCACATTGTGTGTTTTACTTATTTGTATTATACACAAGCCTTTTGTACTTTTACTACAGGTATATGTGATGTAGTAGTAGCAGTAGTAGTAGTAGTAGTTGTACTTTTGCTACAGGTATATGTGATGTTTTAGTCCTGGTGTTTATTGTCTTGTTTATCACATGTTTGATGTTCACTGTGGGCCTAGGGGGCGCTGCAGTTTCGAATCCTGTGTGTGACCTGTACATAACGAGTGTATGAGATGAACATGTTTATCTGTTCACCTCGTCTCTGGGGACACAGTTGTTTACAGAGAAATCTAAATCTCACATACAGATCTGTAGGCAGAGGGGGGTAGAGGGGGCGGGGTCAGGTGTCAGGAGTGGATCTGCAGATGTTTGTGGTTCTATAAATACCCTGTGGTGTGACAGGCTCAGGCTCACCCTCGTACTGCAGCCCCAGGTCCCGCAGCAGCAGGGACAGGTAACAGTGGGACGCCGTCAGGAGACATTTGACCCACTCGTCTCTACGGCGACGCTCGCCCACACAGAACCTGCACACACAGGGGGAGGGGTTAAAGGGGGCACGGTCCTCACAGCGTCCCCCTCATCACGATCGGACTTCCACATTCTGTATCTCAGGCTCAAGTGCCCTGAAAAGTCCTGTTTTCACCTACCCCCTGTCCCCGCCCACTGCTCTGTTCTGTGAGGATCAGAAAGATTCAAACTCCAGGTCACGTGTAGCGAGAAAATGTTTCACTTAGACCAGGGATGTCAAACATACGGCCCGGGGGCCAGATCCGGCCCTCCAAGACCTTTAATCTGGCCCTCGGCTGATTTTCTATTAAAATATTTTATTATATTTTAATTTTCTATTAAAATATTGGTAATTTTCTGTGCAATTTAGCATAGCAGCGTCTCCAGTGCCTCTGTGCGTGGCCCCTCCCACCAGAGCAATACAAATGAAGAGTACACTGCAAAAAAGCTTGGCCAAAATTTAAGATATAAACCCTTAAATCTATCAGTAAATGACTTAAATGTCCATGCAGCAAGATCGTTTTACTTAAATAAACTCCCTCTGGACCAGAATGAAGCCGTCTCTGGTCTAGTAAATAAATAAGTCTGCAAACAAGATGAATAACCTGATATAAGTTTTAAAATCTTGGCCAGATCAGAGAAATTTGTAGTGTAAACCATAAATTCTGTGAAAATGCAAACAAGTTACTGTTAAAACATTCTGTTGAAAATGCGTTTTTCTCAAAGTTTCAGGTTGCTCATAATATTATAATATTTTGTAAAAGAAACAGTTCATCAAGTAAAAAAAGACTTCTGTAATAGATTTGTGTTTCTCTGCACACACACAAATATTTGGATATTTTTGGGGTGTATTTGCCGTGAGTTTTTTAGATCCGGCCCCTTTGGGATCAGAGTCGGGTTGGATACGGCCCCTGGACCAGAATGAGTCTGACGCCCCTGACTTAGACGTTTGAAACTATAAAAACACATCAAATCTTCTGCTTGTTCCAAAACGAAGAGCATTAAAGGGATAGTGCGTTTTTTTTTTTTTAATGTTAATCTGTATGGGTTTCCTTCTAAAAGTGTCGTGCGGTAACACTGACTGACCGCTGGCAGTCTCGTCTCAGGCCGGTTCTGCTCGGGTTCTAGAGCTCACGTAAGTAGGTCCGGTGAGTTCGCGGGGACATGAAATAAAGCTTGTTTTTCTTTGCTAAAAAGTGATATTTCCGAAAAAATCCAGCTGCCTATTTTCCCTAATTCGCACGGTTCCCTTTTCTCTCGGAGTCGTATCACGGCGCGCGTAAACATCCTTTCCCGCCCTCTCATCCAGACCCCGCCCTCTCATCCAGGCCCCGCCCTCTCATCCAGGCCCCGCCCCCTCCGCTAGACCCCGCCCTCTCATCCAGGCCCCGCCCTCTCATCCAGGCCCAGCCCCCTCCTCTAGACCCCGCCCCCTCATCTAGACCCCGCCCTCTCACCCAGGCCCCGCCCTCTCATCCAGGCCCCGCCCCCTCCTCTAGACCCCGCCCCCTCCTCTAGACCACGCCCTCTCATCCAGACCCCGCCCTCTCCTCCAGGCCCCGCCTCCTCCTCCAGACCTCGCCCCCTCCTCAAGACCCCTCCCCCCTTTAGTCATCCAGGCCCCGCTCCCTCCTCCAGACCCCGCCCCCTCCTCCAGACCCCGCCCCCTCCTCTAGACCACGCCCTCTCATCCAGACCCCGCCCTCTCCTCCAGGCCCCGCCCCCTCCTCCAGACCCCGCCCCCTCCTCCAGGCCCCGCCCCCTCCTCCAGACCCCGCCCCCTCCTCAAGACCCCTCCCCCTTTAGTCATCCAGGCCCCGCTCCCTCCTCCAGACCCCGCCCCCTCCTCTAGACCACGCCCTCTCATCCAGATCCCGCCCTCTCCTCCAGGCCCCGCCTCCTCCTCCAGGCCCCGCCCCCTCCTCCAGACCCCGCCCCCTCCTCCAGACCCCGCCCCCTCCTCTAGACCACGCCCTCTCATCCAGACCCCGCCCTCTCCTCCAGGCCCCGCCTCCTCCTCCAGACCCCGCCCCCTCCTCCAGACCCCGCCCCCTCATCCAGACCCCGCCCAGTTGATCAGTTCTGTTTGAAATCTGGTTTGTGGGCGGAGTATAGGTGTTTGGTCCCGGTTTAAGTTGTTTCAGATGAATATTACGGTTTAAAATGAGAAACGTGTTGTGGTTTGAATAAAAAACGTGTTGAAGGTGCAGTTCTGCGTCTCGCCTGTAGGTGCGCAGTCCCTCGAAGACCAGGCTGAAGTCCCGGTCCGAGTCCTCGGTCCGGACCGCGCAGCCCTCCAGGACGATAGCGCCCCCTATGTGCCGGTCTGCAGGACGCTCCTGGTAAAACAGAAGGTTTCCCTTCAACACGAACCAGCGGCGGTGGAACGCCCCAGTGCGCTCCTTCTGTGTGTGTGTGTGTGGGGGGGGGGGGGGGGGGAGAGAGGGAGGAGAGAAGAGAGAGGGAGGAGAGAGGAAAGAGAGAGGAAAGAGAGAGGAGAGAGAGAGAGGAAAGAGGGAGGAAAGAGAGGAGAAAGGGGGAGGAGAGAGAGGAAAGAGATGGAGGAGAAAGAGGAGAGAGAGAGGAAAGAGGGAGGAGAGAGAGGAAAGAGAGGGAGGAGAGAGAGGAGAAAGAGAGGAAAGAGGGAGGAGAGAGAGGAAAGAGGGAGGAGAGAGAGGGAGGAGAGAGAGGAAAGAGAGGGAGGAGAGAGAGGGAGGAGAGAGAGGAAAGAGAAAGAGGAGAGAGAGGAAAGAGGGAGGAGAGAGAGGAGAGAGAGAGAGGAAAGAGGGAGGAGAGAGAGAGACAGAAGGAGAGGGGAGAGAGAGGGGGAAGAGAAGTTCATTGTTCATTTTAAACCGTTGTTCCTCTCTCACCTTATGCGTCCAGAGCAACTAGCATGGTAACGCACACTTCCTGATGAATGCAGACAGAACACAGAGGAGCGCCTCATGTACGTCTCCATGGAGATGTCAGCACTTTTCCTGGAATGTTCCGCACTATGGCATTAAACTAACAGTTACACATTAGAACAGTTAAAGCTCCACTGCGGAACATTTCCTCACATTTGAACAGTTAAAGCTCCACTGCGGAACATTTCCTCACATTTGAACAGTTAAAGCTCCACTGCAGAACATTTCCTCACATTTGAACAGTTAAAGCTCCACTGCGGGACATTTCCTCACATTAGAACAGTTAAAGCTCCACTGCGGAACATTTCCTCACATTAGAACAGTTAAAGCTCCACTGCGGAACATTTCCTCACAACAGAACAGTGTTAATGCTCCACTGGGGAACATTTCCTCACATTAGAACAGTTAAAGCTCCACTGCGGAACATTTCCTCACATTAGAACAGTTAAAGCTCCACTGCGGGACATTTCCTCACCTTCTTAAAGAGGTATCCCTCCTTGTCGACGGGGGAGGGGCAGGAGAGGTAGTGCCGCAGGATCTTTCTGTGGACCTTCATCTGGAACACAGAGATGACAATATGATTATGTCATGTTCTTCCTCTTATCCGGGGTCGGGTCGCCGGGGCAACAGTCTAAACAAGGACTCCCAGACTTCCTTCACCCCGGACACTTCCTCCAGCTCCTCCGGGGGGACCCCAAGGCGTTCCCAGGCCAGCCGGGAGACATAGTCCCTCCAGCGTGTCCTGGCTCTTCCCCGGGGCCTCCTCCCGGTGGGACATGCCCGGAACACCTCCTGAGGGAGGCGTCCAGGAGGTGTCCAGAACAGACGCCCGAGCCTCAGCTGCTCCTCTCCACGTGGAGGAGCGGCGGCTCTACTCCGAGCTCCTCCCGTGTGACTGAGCTCCTCACCCTGTCTCTAAGGGAGCGTCTAGCCACTCTGCGGAGGAAACTGACCCACAGGTGTGAGTCCAGCTCCCACAGATGCTGTCGATGTGTCTTTAGGCAAGACACTTCACCGTCAGGTGCAGACAGGAGCCGTCAGGTGCAGACAGGAGCAGGTTCAGGCTCGTGTTCGCTCCTGTCACACAGACCTGCTGAAATAATAATGCAGACGACGCGCTTCCTGAAACGAGAGACTTTGGCGAACAGAGAACTGAGAGTCTCACTTCTGATTCACACTGGAGAAACAAAACCCCCGTTTCTGCTTCACAAACGTCCTGGAACTTTTGTGATGCTAACTGTGGGCACTGCTCTGTCTGAAGCTCCGTCAGACTTTAAACTCGATCTGACCATAAACACCCGACTGACCTGAACTCCGACAGGTGAGAAGATCTGAGCTGTAAACACGTCTCAAATCCTCGAATCATTATTGTTAATGTGAGCATCGTGTCGCCATGGTAACTGCTGACCCGTGTCATCCATAGACATACATGCAGACTAAACCAGAACTAAACCAGGACTAAACCAGGACTGAACCAGGACTAAACCAGGACTGAACCAGGACTAAACCAGGACTGAACCAGGACTAAACCAGAACTGAACCAGGACTAAACCAGGACTAAACCAGGACTGAACCAGAACTGAACCAGGACTAAACCAGGACTGAACCAGGACTGAACCAGGACTAAACCAGGACTAAACCAGGACTGAACCAGGACTAAACCAGAACTAAACCAGGACTAAACTAGGACTAAACCAGAACTAAACCAGGACTAAACCAGGACTGAACCAGGACTAAACCAGTACTGAACCAGGACTAAACCAGAACTAAACCAGGACTAAACCAGGACTAAACCAGGACTGAACCAGGACTAAACCAGGACTAAACCAGTACTGAACCAGGACTGAACCAGGACTAAACCAGAACTAAACCAGGACTAAACCAGAACTAAACCGGGACTAAACCAGGACTGAACTTGGACTGAACCAGGGCTGAACCAGGACTAAACCAGTACTGAACCAGGACTGAACCAGGACTAAACCAGAACTAAACCAGGACTAAACCAGAACTAAACCAGGACTAAACCAGGGACTAAACCAGAACTAAACCAGGACTGAACTTGGACTGAACCAGGACTGAACCAGGACCAGTTGTAAACCTCCTGTGGGTGTCGCTGTTGTTTTTGTTTTTCTCTACGGCCACAAACCGGAAGCTGGAAAAACACCGGAAGTAGATTTCAGTCAACATCGCTTCCACATTTGCCGCAGGTTTTTATCCTTTTTCTATTTTATCTGTTTATTCTAGTGCGTTATTTCTATTCCAATACAAGGGACATTTTTATACTGTTTTAATTTTGCATCTGTGCGCTGATCGTCACACTATGAAGTTTATTTTAGGCCGGTTTTGTCCAAATGTTGTTAGCGCCTGATGCTAAAGCTAACGTGTTCGCAACGCAATTCAAAATGACACGAGACTCTGAGGCTTTTCTCACAAAACCTCCGAATCTGAGGGTTTGGGCTTGTGTCGCGGCGTCTTCTGAATAAAACTCTACTTATTTTGTTGTGTTTTAGCAAAATGCCCAAGAGAAAAGTGACGTTTGAAGACGGGAGTGGAGAGTTTGAGATAGAAGACGATCTCCCCACGAAAAAGGTAAAACAAAAGTAAAGTGACACACACAAACTGTATAAACAGCGCTCTCAAGTGTCACGCTTTGAGAGTGTGACACACGCAATTCGACGTGTTCACACGCTCACACGCCACACATGGTATTTCTCACGCTGAAATTTTTTTAAGCAATTCAAAACTGTAGCCACTGTTCACAGCGCTTCTGTGCCCAGAAAATCGGTAAATTAATGCAGGCACCGCGCGTTTTCAGCGAAAAAAAAGTCACTCGCACACCAGTACTCGAGTTGAGTGATCAGCTGTGAGGCGCGAGCCGCGTGAATGTTTACGCAGCATTTCCAAGAGAAGAAGAATCCTTAACTTGCTACGTTAATGCTACGTAAGAAGAAACTCTCGTCTCGGGACACGGGATAAGTTCGGGATATGTCCTTTTCTCCGGAGCTCCGGATTATTAAACACCGTGACATGTGCATACATGGATACGCAAACTTTCGGGAGTGAGCGCGTTCTTATGGGTGAGTCATATCAGATTATTTCTGCATCTATTTCGGCACTAAACCAGAACTAAACCAGGACTAAACCAGGACTAAACCAGGACTAAACCAGGACTAAACCAGAACTAAACCAAGACTAAACCAAGACTAAACCAGGACTAAACCAAGACTAAACCAAGACTAAACCAAGACTAAACCAGGACTAAACCGGGACTAAACCGGGACTAACCCGGCACTAAACCAGGACTAAGCCAAGACTAAACCAGATCTAAACCGGGTCTAAACCAGCAATAAACCAGGACTAAACCAGGTCTAAACTAGGACTAAACCAGGTCTAAACCAGGACTAAGCCAAGACTAAACCAGATCTAAACCGGGTCTAAACCAGGACTAAACCGGGACTAAACCAAAACTAAACCAGGTCTAAACCAAGACTAAGCCAGGACTAAAACAGGTCTAAAACTGGTCTAAACCAGGACTAAACCAACACTAAACCAAGACTGTGTGTGATAACATATTATCCTCTGCATTATTGAATGATAATATGGACTTTTAGTTATAAAAGCATTTCCATATTAACAAAGTACCTTCTAATTCTGCCCTGCCCTTCCACCATCCCCCCTGGTGTCATTTTATAACACCCCCCCCCCCCCCAGAAATATCACTCCTAGCAATCTTCAAAACTTGCGAGCCCTGATAAATGCATTCATATTTACAGTCTATGGGTACACACAAACAAAAGTGGAAGGATTTATTTAAAAAGACAAAAGTATAATGGTAGTTATATAGGAAACATAATCATCGAATTCATGGTGAGGATTTGTTTTGGTTCTCTTTCTGAGTGTAGAAAGTCCTGCTGTGTGTCCTTTCAAAAATATAACATGGAATGGAAACGTTTGTCATTGTAAACAACAAGATGAGATTGAAAAGGACGGGTCCATGGACCTTAAATGGATATTCCAGGATTTTTGACATGGGGGCTCATTTCCGAGTTAGCCAGAGTGTTGCAGAGATGTGGAGACACTTTTTAGTGAATTTCATGCAGTCCTTCCAGCTGCAGAGTTTTCAGGTGCTAGGCTAGCGCAAGTCAATGGTAAATGGTAGCCTGAACTGTAAATTCGAATTAATTGATTTAATTGATAAATCACGCACGTCTATGTCCTGCCATCAAATAGTAAATAGTTCCAATTGGCTCTCCCGAACCCACATTTCTTCGTGAAAAAAAAAAAGCCAATTGTGTTGAGGGACCAGCTTATCAATTCCATAATTTAGAATTAGAAAATCTACTCCAACAGGAAAAATATGGACAAAAACAAGAGAAAAGCACGCAGACACAGGGCAGGAGATAAGGGAGCGAGAAAACAAGCAGCCGCCTTCCAGCAAGTACAGAGTACCGCAGAGAAAATAGTTTAGTTTTGCTCTTTTGTTTTCTTTTTAATCCTATAATTTTGTCAAATGTTACAACCCATTTATAATGGGATTCTTAGACCAGTCAAACAGAGCCAGGGCAGAGGGGTGGAGAGGGTCGTTAGACGTTGAATAGGGGGTCGAAACAGCCGTCAGAGTAATTTGAAAAACAAAGAGACAGATTAGGGGGATCATTTTCAGAGCTTTTGTCATTGTAGGACGCGCCTCCCGGCAGCTAGATATAAGCAGGGTCTAACCAGTTCAATAACCAGAGCTGACGAAGCCTCTCGGATGAGCGGCGAAACGTTTTCAACCAAACAAACTTTGTCCAGTTGACAAATTGAACTTCTCCTTTGATCATGGATTCTACCTGGACGACTGAGGGACTTTTCACGCAAATGTTACAACGTTTTACTTCCACATCCCGACGAAGGAGGACGATTCTGTCCAAAAGGTTTTATTTGATATTTTATTTCGCAGAATGTCATAAAACTTCATGGAGAATGTCAAGTGGCTTTAACTTTCTGTTTCCATGGAACCAGGCGACATGCCACCTCCGGAAGGTTACGTAATGTGGCTTTAAATGCACATGTAATACGTTGGTTTGTGCTGAGAGCCTGGACGCGGTGCTAGAATTTTCTCTGTGACGTTTTAATGTTAAAGCTGCACTCTGTAACTTTTTTTGGCCTGTCACCTGCTTGTTTCTATGGCTACATCATTGCTCTGCCTGGAATGTTCCACAGTGTGACTTTAAACAGCTCTACTTTACATTTATTCAGTCAAAACGGGTGGTTTTAGAGCTCAAAAATACCTAAAAAAAAAACATTCTGACTGTGAGTGGGGTCGGCTCTCCACAGACCTGACCTGGAACTTGGTCTCCATGGAGATACAAAAGTTTAATGCCATACTGTGGAACCTTCCAGATTCTTTCACCAGAAAAGTTACACAGTTCAGCTCTAAGTTTTCAGATAATGAGTTGTTTGGGGGAGGCGGTGCTGTAGTTAAATCCTCATGTGTGCGTTTGTTTGTTTGTTTGTTGTGTCCAGAGCGTGGGGGAGGCGGTCAGCGGTCCCGGCTCACGGTTTAAAGGGAAACATTCTCTGGACAGCGACGAGGAGGACGAGGGGGAGGAGACCAGCACCAAGTACGACATCTTAGCCGACGACGATGTGGAGGGTGAGACTCTGAGAAGAAAATAATCATGTTCCACGTTTCATTGATCAGAAAATCGTTTTATTCCAGTCACATATTTCACAAAAGTGACCCCTGTGAGGTTTAAGTGAGTTCTGATGATGTTCCTCACACACCTGGAGTTGTGTTTGTTTGAGGAACTCTTTATTATTCGTCTTTATTATTACATCTCCAACGCTCAGAGGTTAGAAGAGTTGTTTTAGTTCGTTTTGACTTTTAATTCAGTTAATTATAATTCGTTTTTAGAGCGGCTCTGATAGTTTTAGTTTGTTTTTTTCTACCTGCTCAGTTTTAGTTTAGTTTTTATTAGTTTAGTATTAGTTTTATTAGTTTAGTATTAGTTTAGTTTTTAATAGTTTTAGTTTATTTTTTTATTAGTTTAGTACAGTGGAACCTCACCTTAGGAAAGACCCAACAAACGAAAAATCCAAGTTACGAAACGCCTTCACGTTAAATTTTGGTCTCTAGATGCAAAAGAAAATTCAAGTTACGAAACGCGAAATCTCAAAAATTCAATTAATGGGCGCTCAGATGCACACCCCGAAACGTAAATACACTTTATCAACACACACGGGGTTAGGTTCCAGAGGTGGTCTGCGGTGGGAGAGGTCCACGAGGTAGGACATCTTTGTATTTTGTAATTGTTCTACATGTTTTAGGGCTGTAAATGCCTCACCACACACATTCTACGCTTTTCTCAGACTGGAGTTGGGCTTTTCTCGCATTTCTCTCCGGTTTGAACACTCGAACTTTAATAGATTTTCAACGGAATGTGTTGATAGTGAAGCGTGGGGGGGGGGCACGGCTCGCCGAACGCGCGAGGGGAACGGAGACACAACACCACATCATCAGTGTGGTAAAACTCACCTGTCTCACAACGGTCTAAACCCAGCTCTCGTTCCCTTAGTGAGTGAACAATCCAACGCTTGGTGAATTCTGCTTCACAATGATCGGAAGAGCCGACATCGAAGGATCAAAAAGCGACGGCGCAAGGCCGCGGGCGCGGGATGGAGCCGCGGCGCCCGGGCTATGCCTCCCCCTCGGAGGCCGAGTACGGGGTGATTTAATCCTGGTCTGGTCCCGGTTTGGTCCGGGTCTGGACCTGGTCTGGTCCTGGTTTAGTCCAGGTCCAGTCCAGGTCCAGTCCAGGTCTAGTCCAGGTCTAGACCTGGTTTAGTTCTGGTCTAGACCTGGTTTATTCCACGTTTAGTCCTGGGTCTACAGTCTCTTAACCAATCAGGACGCAGAACACAATGTTACACTATAAAAAAAAAAAACTTGGAAAGGATCAGGCCTTTTCCATTGAAATAGCTACTCAACTTACGAAAAATTCACGTTACAAAACCACTTCTGGAACGAATTAACTTCATAAGGTGAGGTACCACTGTATTAGTTTTAGTTTAGTTTTTTATTAGTTTAGTATTAGTTTTAGTTTAGTTTGTAATAGTTTAGTGTAGGTTTTATTAGTTGTAGTTTTTCTTTAGTTTTTCTTTAGTTTTTGGGTTGTACTTTGGGTTATTTGTCAAGTGCAGGATTCATAAAGTTTTGTGTTCTCAAACTTACAACAAACAAATAGAATTTTAAAACATTTCTTCAGGTTTTGCCCCCACAACAACCAAAGCCGTCCACAAGCTGCAGCCTTAAGAGCAAAAACAAATAAAAACACACACCAAAACTTCCACATTTACCAACTCCAAAAAAGGACAAAACCAAGAGCCATTTATCCAGAATTTCAGTTTTACTTTTGTAAACACACAACACAGTTTCAGTTATCGTTTTTTTCTTTTAATTGTCGTTTTCATTTATTTCAGTTAACGAAAATATTTTTTACATTTTAGTTTTAGTTTTTCCGTTTGTTTTCGTTCACTTTAATAACCTTGCAAAGCTCCAGACGCTCTGTTCTACCTGGTGACGTCATGAAGCGGTAGTTTTCAGATGAACTGACCCTTTAACAGTTGTAGCAGTAATGGTTTCCTCTCACGTCGCTCTGCGGTGACGCTGATGTTAAACGCGTGGAATCCGTTTCAGGTCAGGAGAACGCCACGATCGACTTTGACGAGGGCGTGTCCATTACGCCCTTTAACCTGAAGGAGGAGATGGAGGAGGGACACTTCGACTCTGAGGGAAACTACTTCATCAAAAAGGAAACACAGATCCGAGACAACTGGCTGGACAACATCGACTGGGTCAGAACTCTGTGTGTGTGTGTGTTAGTACAGTGGTCCCTCGTTTATCGCCATGGTTACATTCTAAAAATAACCCGCAATAGGCAAATCCGCAAAGTCGTCAATTCTTCTCCATGTTTTAAAGGGATATGCCACCCCCAGGTCAAATTTGGGCATCTCCCCACAGTCCAGAGACTAAAATAAGTGGTGGAAAGCGTTTTCCTGCTCACCCAGCCATTGTCCGAGTCTGTCGCCACTGACCGCCGCGGTATCTGCAGCTCCTCCGCCTTAGACTGGAGTCTAACGTCGCCAGAGAAAGATTTCGGCCAAAAGGAATTAATTTGCTCGATGCGTTTCCCAATTACTTTCTGTGTAGTGCGCATTCATATCGAGTGCAAATAAATGTGCAAATCAACACGGAGAGCTTGACTTGGTCATTTTGGGTGGGAACTATTTTTCAGTGCGGAAAAAGACAGACGAAGCACAGAGCACGCTGACAGGGGAATCCCTGTTTACGCACCAGGAAGGGAGTTCCCCCTGGTGCGTGCTTCGTCTTTCTTTTTCCGCACTGAAAAATAGTTCTCACCCAAAATGACCAAGTCAAGCTCTCCGTGTTGATTTGCACATTTATTTGCACTCGATATGAATGCGCACTACACAGAAAGTAATTGGGAAACGCATCGAGCAAATTAATTCCTTTTGGCCGAAATCTTTCTCTGGCGACGTTAGACTCCAGTCTAAGGCGGAGGAGCTGCAGATACCGCGGCGGTCAGTGGTGACAGACTCGGACAATGGCTGGGTGAGCAGGAAAACGCTTTCCACCACTTATTTTAGTCTCTGGACTGTGGGGAGATGCCCAAATTTGACCTGGGGGTGGCATATCCCTTTAAGGCTGTAAACGCCTCACCACACACATTCTACACTTTTCTCACACTGGCATTAACGTTTTCTTCAAAGACACAAATGTTATAGTATTCGGAACAAATGGATTCAGTTTATCAGCCCGACTACAAAAGATTTGTTGTAACTTGTCCATTTCTGGTAAAGATTTGTGGCCATAGCGGTTTGTTAAAGGGATAGTGCGTTTTTATTTATTTACCTAAAAAGGGACAATGCACATTAATCAACATCAAAACAATGTAAATGTGCCCGAGTTAGCTGATAAGAGCTCATTTCCATCGGTCGTCCCTTTGCCAGATGTCAAAAAGGCATCCTAAAAGAAAATACTTAAAAAGTTACACATTAACATAAAAACTTTGTGTAATTTTTAATCTGTATGGGTTTCCTTTTAAAAGTTTTGTGCGGTAACACTGGCTTACCTCTGACAGTTAATGCTCCGCCCGGTTCTGCTCGGGTTCTGGAGCTCACGTAAGTAGGTCCGGTGAGTTCGCGGGGACTCGTAATAAAGCTTGTTTTTCTTCTCAAAACAAAACATTTGTCTGAAAGGTGATATATTTGTGTCCCAAACAGTCCACGAAACATCCAGCAGTGTATTTTCACATTCACATATCTCATGTCGATTCGTATCACTGCGCTCACGTTACCTGCCTGTTGCCTGTTCACTCGTAAACTTCCCCTTACGGCGGACCGCATCCGTCGCTCACTTCCGCTAAAGGCTAACAGGCTAATAATAAGTAACAGGCGCGCAGTTACTTACCCCCCCCGTTCTGTTCATGTAAGCTCCCCGGTTCTTCTAAATAGTTTAGTGTTGTTTTTGTTTTGTTTTTTCTTCCTTTTTTTCACAATACACCAAAAATTGGAAAGATGATATTTGATGTGGAAATCTGTAATCTGAATATATTTGCTCTTTCCAAATAAAAATCAATTAATAATAAAAAAAATAGAAGAGCAGAGCGCCGCTCCTGTGAGACGAGAGGCCGAGGAAACTGATCGAGTTAAACAAAGACAAATTCTGTGATCGATAACGAGGCCAGAGCGAAACGCAGAGAAACGTCTGAGCGAACTGGAGCTCGACCGCTTTTCCAAACGTTTCTTCTGTGGAACTCACCTGGACGTCTACGGCGTCACACTGACCCCTAGTGACCAGCTCTGCACACTACGCTCCACGGAAAACGTGGGATTCTGGGAGTTTGAGTTCAGATTTTGGTCTGGATCAACTTCCGATTTCACTGTGAAGAATTGTTGTTTGGAAAGAAAACCTTCTGCTCATAATGGAGTATTTTTTCTGTTCCAGGTGCGGATCAAAGAGCAGCCGTTTAAGAAAAAGAAGAAGGGACTGGCAGCGAAGCGAAAACGGCGAGCGGGAGACGAAGACGAGGCGGAGGAGGAGAAGAAGAGAGAGGAGGAGCGAGAGGAGAGCAAGGAGGAGGAGGAAGAGGAGGAGGAGGAAGAGGAGGAGGAGCGAGAAGATCCACTGGCCTCGCTCTCCCGCGCTCAGCTCACACAGGCCGTGCTGGAGCTGCTGCAGCCCGGAGAGACCGTGGCCGCCGGACTGCGGAGGTCAGGACCGGGACTGGACCAGGACTAGACCAGGCCTAGACCAGGACTGGACCTGGACCAGGACTAGACCAGGCCTGGACCTGGACCAGGACTGAACGAGGACTGACATTTACAGTTTCTTTCACAACATCTGACAGCAGACCCAAGTTTTTTCCTGAACATGTAAGAATCAAACGGCTGTAACTGAGTCGCCGACAGAGAACGCTCTGTCCAGACTCGAAGACGTTCACGACCTCGGGGTTCGGTCCGAGGGGCGAAGTCTCTGAGGTTCGAGTGATGTCCTTCTACGTACGCCATCTGGGATTAATAAACGAACAAAATAAACATTCAACTTTCTCGGGCGTCCAGATTTAGGTCGTTTTCACACCAGGAAAGTTCGATAGTTCACTTGCTTTGGTCCGGACCAAATAAAAAATAAAAAAAAACATTATTTTGGTGCGGTTCACTTTCACACTGCAGTTTTTCTCCAACTGAACCAACATCTGTAAACAAACCCACGTGTGCTGAGGCTCAGACACTGGACAGAAATGAGTCGTGTCCAAACACAGAAGGAGGAGAATCATGGTGTTCCTGTTTTCAGTGTCGTCATAGCGATATGGTTTGCTCAGTTTTTACAGTTCGCACAAATGTTTGAGCAGCATCGTGAGGTTTACACTATTTTACAATCAATTTACAAACGACGAAGACACAGGACAAGACGACTACGGAGGACAGAACTCATGTGAGCATCAAGTTCTGACTCTTGATCTTCACACAAAACATAAGTAAGACTCGTTTAGTTTCGTTTCGTTTCGTTTCGTTGGCCTCGGTTTCCCATAATGCTCGACATACGACGGGAGCTCGTTAAGTACAAAAAGCCAACTTGTGTCGGATCGAGTCCGGTCGGCATTCTCACCTCAAACGAACCGCACCAGAGTTTGAATGGAACCATGCAGAGACCGAGCTTTTTAGGTGGTCTCGGTTCTGTTTGCTCCAGATCGAGACTTTTGGTTTTTATTCACACCAGAACAAAAGGTTCGAATCAAAGGAACAAACGAACTCTGGTTCATTTAAAGGGATATGCCACCCCCAAGTCAAACTTGGGCATCTCCCCACAGTCCAGAGACTAAAACAAGTGATGAAAAGCGTTTTCCTGCTCACCCAGCCATTGTCCGAGTCTGTCGCCACTGACCGCCGCGGTATCTGCTGCTCCTCCGCCTTAAACTGGAGTCTAACGGCGCCAGAGAAAGATTTCGGCCAAAAGGAATTAATTTGCTCGATGCTTTTCCCAATTACTTTGTGTGTAGTGCACATTCATATCGAGTGCAAATAAATGTGCAAATCAACACGGAGAGCTTGCCTTGGTCATTTTGGGTGGGAACTATTTTCCAGTGTGGAAGGACATGGCCGAATCACGCAGCACGCTGCCAGGGGAATCCCTGTTACGCACCGGGAAGGGAGTTCCCCTGTTGCACAACGTGGTGCGTGATTCGACTGTATTCTTACGCACTGGAAAATAGTTCCCACCCAAAATGACCAAGTCAAGCTCTCCGTGTTGATTTGCACATTTATTTGCACTTGATATGAATGCGCACTAATTGGGTAATTGGGTAACGCATCGAGCAAATTAATTCCTTTTGGCCGAAATCTTTCTCTGGCGACGTTAGACTCCAGTCTAAGGCGGAGGAGCAGCAGATACCGCGGCGGTCAGTGGCGACAGACTCGGACAATGGCTGGGTGAGCAGGAAAACGCTTTACACCACTTGTTTTAGTCTCTGGACTGTGGGGAGATGCCCAAATTTGACCTGGGGGTGGCATATCCCTTTAAACCAGGGGTCGGCAACCCGCGGCTCCGGAGCCACATGCGGCTCTTTGATCCCTCTGATGCGGCTCAGTACAGCGGTCCCTCGTTTATCACGGGGGTTACGTTCTAAAAATAACCCACGATAAGCGAAATCTGCAAAGTCGTCAGCTTTATATTTTACAATTCTTCTCCATGTTTTAAGGCTGTAAACGCCTCACCACACACATTCTACACTTTTCTCACACTGGAATTAACGTTTTCTCACATTTCTCTCTTGTTTAAACACTCAAACTTTCGTAGATTTTCAACAAAAAAGCACAGTATTATAGAACGAAACCAAAGTGTATTTGGTGTGTATTTCACAGTTCTTCTGACCGAGCCTCTTCGTCCTGGCGCCGCTTCGCTGTGGCGGGTTTTGTCGGGGAGAAACAAACATACAGCACTTCAGAGTCACACTGCGATCCAACATTTATATAAATCTGACAAACTGAACACATTCTGTACAGGAGACACGGAGGAGAAGGACTGACGAATCGGCAAAGGTCGACAGTCCCTTAGCCAATCAGGACGCAGAAATGCACGTTGATACACTATAAAAAAAAATTGGAATAAAAAAATCTGCGAAACAGCGAGGCCACGAAAAGTGAACCACGATATAGCGACGGACCAGTGTATTTAATTAAAATGTATTTTATTTAATTCATTCATTTTCAAAATGTAATTCTATGGCACAAAGGCAAAAAAAGCCATTATCTGCAGTGTTATTTAATTTTAAATTTCAGAAGTGTTTTGTGGCTCCCAGTGTTTTCTTTACTGTGTGAAACGGCTCCAAATGGCTCTTTGAGTGGTAAAGGTTGCCGACCTCTGGTTTAAACGAACCAAACAAGGTGTGAAAATGACCTCAGAACGGATGTCAGGAGAATCGTTTTATCAACTCGACATTCTTCACAGAACTGAACCTGAACTTCCTCTGAAACACGACTGAAGCTAAACTGGACACTGGGTCTAAACAAGCTTCTTAAAGGTGCAGTGCGTAACATTTCTGGTTGCTTTGTTTCTATGGAGATGTCGTTGCTCTGCCTGGAATGTTCCGCAGTGTGACTTTAAACAGATCTGCTGTACATTTGTTCAGTCACAGTTGGTTTCAGAGCTCAGAAATCCCTGGATAAACAGACTGAGCGTGGTGGCCTCTCCGCAGATCTGACCCGGGCCGTGGTCTGTGTGCAGGTTCTGACCCGGGTCTGTGTGCAGGTTCTGACCCGGGTGTGTGTGCAGGTTAGGAGGTCTGAAGGTGACGAAGAAGAAGCTGAAGGACGAAGAGCGCTCAGAGGACGAGACGAAGAGGGACGCCGAGAAACTGGACCGACTGACCGCCCTCGCCGACCGCCTCGTCGGCGCCGGAGACTACGAGATCTACCAACAGACCTACGAGAAACTCAGCTACAGGTACTGACCCGGACCAGACCCGACCAGGCCTGGACTGAGACTGAACTGAGACCGGACCCAGACCCGACCAGGACTGGACCCGGACTGAACCAGTTGTTGGTGGTTTCAGGTTGAAGAGCTCTGGGCTGGTGAAGAGGACGGCGGCGGCAGGAGACGGAGAGGAGGACGAGCTGGACATGTTCGGAGACAAATTTGACGAGAAACTGGGTTCGAAACCAGAAGAGACGGAGCAGGACACGACAGGTCCGGGGTCCGGGGTCGGGTCCGGGGTTTGGGTCTCAGACGGGACTGTTCTGTGTGGAGTTTGCATGTTCTCCCTGTGTCTGTGTCACCATCTGAAAATGAAATAAGGGAAAAAAGCCACATTTCAGTCAGACAGCCCCAGGGCGGCTGTGGCGGGCCAGGACTGGACTAGGACTGGACCAGGACTGGACCAGGGACTAGACCAGGGACTAGACCAGGACTAGACCATGGACTAGACAATGGACTAGACAATGGACTAGACAATGGACTAGACCAGGGACTAGACCAGGGACTAGACCAGGGACTAGACCATGGACTAGACCATGGACTAGACCATGGACTAGACCAGGGACTAGACAATGGACTAGACAATGGACTGGACCGGGACTGGACCCGGGACTGGACCCGGGACTAGACCAGGGACTAGACCAGGGACTAGACCATGGACTAGACCATGGACTGGACCAGGGACTAGACCAGGGACTGGACCAGGGACTAGACCATGGACTGGACCAGGGACTAGACCATGGACTGGACCAGGACTGGACCAGGGACTAGACCAGGGACTAGACCAGGATTTGGAGCAGGACTTGGACCAGGACTGGAGCAGGACTTGGACCAGGACTGGACCAGGACTGGACCAGGACTGGACCAGGACTGGACCAGGACTGGACCAGGGATGTTTTTGAGGAGGAACATCAGAACATGGATTAAACCTCATAATTGTTTAGTAAATCTGCATAATGTGATCATTAAAAATGAGTCTATAATCCATAAAAGTGTTTAAAAAGTTCTAAATAAAACGAGCAGAAGAAGCTGAAATGTTCCGTATTGTTGCTTTTGTTTGCAGTGAGTGATGAGGTGATGTGGGAGTACCGCTGGGAGAACCAGGACGGCTCCGAGGTGTACGGACCCTTCACCAGCCAGCAGATGCAGGTACACAAACTTTATTGATCCACAAGGAAATTATTCGGGTCCAGTCGCTCACTCATCAATATAATCAATATAATCTATAACAGAGGGGAAGAAAAAACAGAAGAATAGCAAAAAAAGAGCAAGAGACCAGAGTCAAATAAGACATAATTATGAAAGTACACTTATTATTTTTATTTGTACAAATCAGAATAAAATAGAAAAATAAGTAATAAAATATAAAATAAAATATCCAATCACAGCTGTACAGTGAACCCTCGCTGTATCGCGGCTCACTCTTCGCGGCCTCGCTGTTTCGCGGATTTTTTTTTCCAATTTTTTTTTTTTTTTTTTTCAATTTTTTTTATAGTGTAACTTTTTTTTTTACAGTGTAACATTCTGTCCTGCGCCCTGATTAGCTAAGAGACTAGACCAGGACTAAACCAGGTCTAAAGCAGGTCTAAACCAGGACTAAACCAGGTCTAAACCAGGACTAAACCAGGTCTAGACCAGGGATGGTAGGGACAGAGTCTCAGATTTCCTTCACGAGAGCGCCTGGGTGACAGGAGGTGTGGCCTTTGTTTACTTGCACGAGCCATGGAAGAGAGTGCGAGCCGGACAAATGGAAGAGCCAAGAATCAACATGGAGCGTCCGGGGGAGCCGCAGCGGGGGAGGACACTCGCGCGCACAGAGGAGACAGTGGCTCTTCCCCGTGAGAGGACGAGAGGACGAACCCAATACTCCACAATACTCCACAGCTCTGTGGAGTATTGGCGACGCATTGATAGCGGACTGATTTTGGAGCCGGGGTGAAATGCAACCAACTCTTGTGAGCGCAGGTTGGTCTTACCTGGTCTTGTGGTGCACAGAGGCGTCTGTTAGCGGTTTGGCACTGTTAGCATTGGCTTGAGTCTTGCCCAAAATGATATCCAGGTCGCTTTCCACTCGACTTTCGCACATGGCATGGATATGTGGTACCAAAACAAACGCACGTGTCCGCGCGCACGTGCCCGCGTGTCACGTGCCCCCGCCCCACTATTAATATATTTTAATGAAAATCTACAAAAGTTTGAGTGTTTAAACAAGAGAAAAATGTGAGAAAATGTTAATACCAGTCTCAGAAAGGTGTATAATGTGTCTGGTGAAGCGTTTTCAGCCTTAAAACATGTAGAATAATTGTAAAATATAAAATTGTCCTACTTCGCGGATTTCACTTATTGCGGGCTATTTCTGGAACCTAACCCCCGCGATAAACGAGGGTTCACTGTATACAGTTGTAGGGAGTATTATCTGTTACATAAGGTGAGTTGTTGTACAGTTGTAGGGAGTATTATCTGTTACATAAGGTGAGTTGTTGTACACTTGTATGGAGTATGGTATGAATGTCGTCCTGTATCTCTCACTGTTTGAGTGGAGCTGTAGGAGCCTGTTGGAGAATGAGCTCCTCTGTCCCTCTATGGTCTGGTGCAGTGGGTGAACAGGAGTGTCCATGATGGAGAGCAGTTTGTCCAGTGTCCTCCTGTCCCTCACTGTGACAAATGTCTCCAGCTCACAGCCGATCACATGACCAGCTTTACGGTTCAGTTTGTCAATCCGTCCGATGTCTCTTTTACTGGTGCTGCTCCCCCAGCAGACTAGAGCAGAGTCCAGGGCGCTGGCCTCCACAGACTGGGAGAAGATCTCCAGTAACTTACTGCACCCAAAAGACCTGAGCTTCCTCAGGTAGTAGAGTCTGCTCATGTTCTTCTTGTACACAGCATTACAGTTGTCCCTCCAGTCCAGCCTGTTGTTAATAATAAATAATAATGCATTTTATTTATAAAGCGCTTTTCAAGACACTCAAAGACGCTGTACAGAAGGTAAAATCAGTAATAAAACAATAAACAATCAGACAAAACATTAAGAAACATTAAAAGCCGTTTTAAAAAGGTGAGTCTGGAGCAGTTTTCTGAAGGTGGGGAGGTCAGAGCAGTCACAGGTTGTGGGAGTGAGTTCCAGAGGGTGGGGGCAGGTTCAGAGCTTGGTCCTGTAGGGGAGGGAGGTTGGCGTCAGAGGAACGGAGGGAGTGGGATGGGGTGTGGAGGTGCAGGAGGGAGCGGGATGGGGTGTGGAGGTGCAGGGGCCAGGTTATGGAGGGTTTTGTAGGTCAGGAGGAGGACTTTGAATTGGATGCGCTGAGGGATGTGGAGCCAGTGGAGGTTTTGGAGGACAGGAGTGATGTGGTCTCGGGAGCGGGTGTGGGTGAGGAGGCGGGTCTCGGGAGCGGGTGAGGATGTATTGGAATTTGTTGAGAGTTTTAGAGGGTAGACCATAGAGAAGGCTATTGCAGTCGTCGATTCGAGAGGTGATGAATGCATGAATGAGAGTTTCGGCAGCAGAGAAAGAAAGGGATGGGCGGAGTCATGCAGTGTTCACATGAACGCCCAGGTTCTTGTAGGAGTCCACGATCTCCACCTCGTGACCCTGGATGGTGATGGGGTCCACAGGTGACCTCATCCTCCTGAAGTCCATCACCAGTTCCTTGGTCTTGTCCAAGTTCAGGAGCAGATGGTTTGCCTGGGACCACTTCACAAAATTTGTCCTCCATCTCCTGTCCATCCCTGATACACCCAACCACCGCAGAGTCATCAGAGAACTTCTGCAGATGGACCCTGAGCTGTACTGAAAATCAGAGGTGTACAGAGTGAACAGGAACGGAGACAGGACTGTACCCTGGGGGGCTCCTACATTACTGACCACAGTGTCAGACAGGGTGGTCCCCAGTCGTACTGAGGCCTGACAGGGAGTCAGTAATCCAGGAGACGGTGGAGGAGCTGACACTCATCCTGAGCAGTTTCTCACCCATCAGAGAGGGCTGGATTGTGTTAAAGGCACTGGAGAAATCAAATATCCTCACAGAGCCCTTAACACTATCCAGGTGTGAGTGAGCCCGCTGCAGAAGATAGATTACAGCGTCCTCCACACTCATGTGGGCCTGAGAGGGAAACTGTAGAGGGTCCAGGGTTGGAGCCACCAGGGGTCTGAGCTGAGCCAGAACAAGTCTCTCAAACACTTTCATGACATGAGATGTCAGTGCAACTGGTCTGAAGTCATTGAGTCCAGATGGGATAGGCTTCTTGGGCACTGGCACAATGCAGGAGGTCTTCTGCAGGAGGTCTTCTGCAGGAGGTCTTCTGCAGGAGGTCTTCTGCAGGAGGTCTTCCAAAGCACCGGTATCCTTTCAAGCTTCAGACTCAGTGTGAAGAGAACGTGCAGGACCCCAGTGAGCTGCTGCACAAGTTCTTAGCACACAGGGTTGACTTTGTCTGGTCCAGGAGACTTGTTTTGGTGAACTTTCTCCAGCTGCCTTCTCACCTGGGCAGGTGAGTAAGACACTGAGCTGGGTTCCTCCGTGGGGGTGGGCGCAGAGGTGATGGGCTGAAGATCAGAGGCAGTATGAGCAGGTTTTGGTTCTTGACATCTTTTTCCTTCACTGGAGGATGACAGTTTGTTTTGTATAATTCTCCTGTTTACTCCAGCGCTCTGGTGCTTCATCTAAATCCTGTTAGAGGCTTAACCCCTCCTCCGTCACTCACCACTCATCCCTCTATCCTCCTCATCTTTCTCTCTATACTCCCAATTCTCTTTTCTCTCTCTGCCCCTTCCTCAAAGTTCAAAGTCAGCTTTATTGTCAAAAACCATATGTACAGGTTGCACACACAGGACAGTGAACATAAAACGTGATAAGACAATAAACACCATGACTAAAACATCACATATACCTGTAGCAAAAGTACAAAAGGCTTGTGTATAATACAAATAAGTAAAACACACAATGTGGAGCGGAATAAAGCTCAAATGTGTCATTTAAGCAGCAGTGTCAGTGTCATTTAAGCATCAGTGTCATTTAAGCAGCAGTGCCATTTAAGCAGCAGTGCCATTTAAGCAGCAGTGTCATTTAAGCAGCAGTGTCATTTAAGCATCAGTGTCAGTGTGATTTAAGCAGCAGTGTGATTGGGAGAGAGTTGAGCATCCTGACAGCTTGGTGGATGAAGCTGTCTTTCAGTCTGCTGGTCTTGGCCCTGAGGCTCCTCAGTCTCCTTCCTGATGGCAGCAGACTGAAGAGGCAGTTGGATGGGTGGGTGGGATCACCCAGAGGGTGAGGCGGGTGAGGCGGGTGCGGTAGATGTCCTGCAGGGAGGGGAGAGAGACACCCACGATTCTCTCAGCTGCTCTCACTACTCGGTGTAGCTTTTTCCGGGTGCAGGACACGGTGCAGGTGCCATACCACACAGTGATGCAGCTGGTGAGGATTCAAGATTCAAGATTCAAGATTCAAGATTGTTTATTTGTCATATGCAGGATCAACACAAGGTCAACAATGCAATGAAATGCTTAGGATCAGAAGAACCGTTGACTCGCTAAGATAGTCAAGAAGTACTAATAACATGCAATAATAGTACATGGTAAAAAAAGTGTTGCAAAGTGCAGGGGAAGAAGTAAACAATATAATAAACAATATAATAAACAATATAATAAAATATGTAATAAAATAAAAAAGCAAGGTACAATGTACAAGGTGCAGGTAGGATTAAATCAAGATCAAATAAGGTGTAAGTATTTCACAGATTGCACATAATATGGTGGTGTAGGTGTTGCATGTGGATTTCGTATTGCACATAGTATGATATAAATATTGCACATAGGTTATTGCACTGATTATTGCACATGTAACAGTAATTTACAGTGAGGTAGTGACAGACATGATATATTCATATAGAGCAGCAGCAGTAAACATAATTATGCATAATGGAAAGTAGTTTAGTGCAGTATTATTGAGAGTTCAGTATTATTTAGAGTATTACCCAGAGTTCAGTAGTCTGACAGCTTGGGGGTAATAGCTGTCTTTGAGTCTTTTTGTGCGTGCTGGCAGGCTCCTGTATCGTCTACCAGAGGGTAGCAGACGGAAGAGTCCTTGTGCCGGATGAGTATGGTCCTTAGTGATGCTGCGTGCTTTACGCAGACCCCTGCTGTGGTAAATGTCCTGGATGGAGGGGAGACTGCTGCCAGTGATGTCCTCTGCCGCTCGCACCACCCTCTGTAGTGCTTTGCGGCTCTGAGCGGTGCAGTTCCCATACCACACTGTGATGCAGCCCGTCAGCAGGCTCTCGATGGTGCACCTGTAGAAGTTTGTGAGGATGCTGGTGTTCATGCCAAACTTCCTCAACTTCCTCAGGAAGTAGAGTCTTTGTCGGGCTTTCTTAACCACAGTGTCTGTATGTAGTGTCCAGGACAGATCCTCAGTGATGTGTACCCCAAGGAACTTAAAACTGCTGACCTGCTCCACCTCAGCGTTGTTGATGGAGATGGGGGGATGCTGGTCTACACGCTGTCTCCTGAAGTCCACGATCATTTCCTTAGTTTTGCTGACGTTCAGAGAGAGGTTATTTTCCTGACACCAGCTGGTCAGTGATTTCACCTCGTCTCTGTAGGCGCTCTCATCGTTGTTGGTGATGAGGCCTAGGATGGTGGTGTCGTCAGCAAACTTGAGGATGGTGTTGGACCTGTGCCTGGCGGTACAGTCATAGGTGAACAGGGAGTACAGGAGAGGGCTGAGAACACAGCCCTGGGGTGCCCCAGTGCTGAGGACACGTGTGGAGGAGACGTGGATGTGACCTATGGTGCCTCTGTAGAAGGTGCTCATGATGGAGCTGGGGCTCTGGCTCTCTTCAGCTTGTGGAGGAAGTAGAGTCGCTGTTGGGCTTTACTGGCCACTGATGCAGTGTTCTTTGACCAGGAGAGGTCCTCAGAGATATGCACACCCAGGAACTTGGTGCTGCTCACTCCCTCCACAGCAGCCCCGGTGATGGTGAGGTGCTTTGTGCTTTCCTGAAGTCTCTCTGTCTCTTTCAGGACTGGGTGGATGAGGGGTATTTCTCCTCTGGCGTTTACTGTCGTCGTATTGGTCAGGAGGGTTCTCAGTTTTACAACTCCAAGAGGCTGGACTTCGAGCTGTACACGTGACCGACTGACCGCACCAACCGACCGCCCGACCGCGCCAGCCAACCGACCGCCCGACCGCACCAGTGCAGCAAAACTACTTTCACAAATCCACAAAAATAAAACATCTGACGTAGTTTTAAAGGACGAGAAATCTGAAGAACGGATTCTGTTTTATGTTCTAATGTTAAATGTAATGTTTAGGCTGAGTTCTTCTCTCAGACTGAAAACACTCTGTTCCACCTTGTGATGTCATCATGTGGTCATACAGGAAGTGCTCCAGTGTGTTTTTAAACTCCACACACCTTCACTAGAATCGTTTGGATCATTTCAGTTCTGGAACTGCCGATCTCGACTGAACTGCAGGTAAAAGGAGCTGTTCACTTAAACTCTTGATGACATCACGAGGTGGACCAGAGCGTTTGGAGCTTTGGATTTGTTCCTCAAATGTGTGAATGAAACAAAACAAAAGTCTGTTTTCGAGGAACATCATCAGTCGAACGTTAAAGCTCACAGTCTGTTTAACACATTAACAAAGTCGAGAATGTGAATAAATATTTTAAAAATCCAAATGAATTTTCTGAATTCAGCTCAAACAAACTCGGCTCTTTGTGTTTTATATTAGGTCGTGGATTTCTGTACATGTTTTTAAATAAACGACGTGTAAATAGAAGTTGTTGTTCTTCAGTTTGATGTTTGAATGTTCTGCCTGTGTCTGAGGGAGAACCTGGAGCACCCACAGAAAACGCAAACGTGAAAACTCCAAATCGTCGCCGTTAGCGTCGCGATACCGAAACGCCAAACTCTGTATCCATACGAGGGAACGGACCCGATACCCAATACCGATTCTGATCCCACAGTTTTCATCACGACACACGGAGGAGGTCGTTTGTGTGGAAAATCCCATTTTATCAACGGAAAACCGCACTGGGAACGTCACAGATGAACTACACAACAGACAAACACACACTCGTATCAGAATCATCTTCAAGGGCAAAAAGTGAAACCAAAAATATCCTCCACAGATGCTGCAGTAACGAGTTAATCTCCTGTGGACCCTCTGAGCTCATCAACATTCCCCTGGGGGTGTGACGCTAACTGGAGGTGCTGCTCTGTCTGCATCTATATAGGACTAAACCAGGACTGAACCAAGACTAAACTAGGATTTTACCAGGTCTTTTTTAAACAATTCAAACTGGACTAACCCAGGATTAAACCAGGGAACCAAAGGATTCAATTTGGACAGATCAAAAGAGCAAAACCAGGACTTGACAAGATCTAAACCAGGACTCAACCAGGACTCGGGCAGCTCTGTGGATTCATATCAAAATCAAACTATGAAAAACAGGTCTATACATGGACTAAACCAGGACTAAACTAGGATTTTACCAGGTCTATTTTAAATGATAAAAACTGAACTAAACCAGGACTAACCCAGGTCTAAACCAGGACTAATCTAGGATTTTACCAGGTCTATTTTAAACAATATAAACTGGACTAAACCAGGACTAAACTAGGATTTTACCAGGTCTATTTTAAACAATTCAAACTGGACTAAACCAGGATTTTACCAGGTCTATTTTAAACAATATAAACTGGACTAAACCAGGACTAAACTAGGATTTTACCAGGTCTATTTTAAACAATATAAACTGGACTAAACCAGGATTTTACCAGGTCTATTTTAAACAATATAAACTGGACTAAACCAGGGAACCAAAGGATTAAATTTGGACAGATCAAAAGAGCAAAACCAGGATTTAACAAGATCTAAACCAGGACTAAGAGACTAGAATAAAACTGGACAAAAAAAACACACAAACCCGGACTAGTTTTGGACTTAACGACTTTATTGTCCATTTTATTTTTCACCAGGACCAAGCTGAGACTCAAATGGTACTGAACACCAAGACTTACCCAGGACTAAACCAGGACTAAACTAGGACTAAACTAGGATTTAGGTCTTAACTAGTTATTTGAATGAGGATCACATTAGGACTAAACCAGGTCTGATCATTTGATTAGGAGGCAAATGGTTAAAACTATTGCCAAGCCAGAACTAAACCAGGATGAAATAACCAAATCAGGACTAAACTGGGACTGAACCAGGTCTAAACTAGTTCTATTTAAAACAAGGACAAAAAGGACCAACAATTATCAAATTAGGAATAAACCCTGGAAAATGGTCCAAACTGGCACAAAATTATATCTAAACCAGGACTAAAGTAGGACTACTAAACCAGGTCTAAACTCTGGACTAAACCAGAACTAAACCAGGTCTAAACTCTGGACTAAACCAGAACTAAACCAGTCCTAAACTCAGACTAAACCAGAACTAAACCAGTCCTAAACCAGGACTAAACTCGGACTAAACCAGGACTAAACCAGGACTAAACTCGGACAAAACTTGGAATAAACCAGGACTAAACTCTAGACTAAACCAGGACTAAACGAGATTAAACCAGGACTAAATCAGAACTAAACCAGGACTAAACTCGGACTAAACTCAGACTAAACCAGGATTAAACGAGATTAAACCAGGACTAAACTCAGACTAAACCAGGACTAAATTGGACTAAACTCAGACTAAACCAGGACTAAACTCGGACAAAACTTGGAATAAACCAGGACTAAACTCGGACTAAACCAGGACTAAGCTAGGACTAAACCAGGATTAACCAGGACTAAACCAGGACTAAACTCGGACTAAACCAGGACTAAGATAGGACTAAAACAGGACTAAACTCGGACTAAACCAGGACTAAGCTAGGACTAAACCAGGACTAAACTCAGACTAAACCAGGACTAAACGAGACTAAATCAGAACTAAACCAGTACTAAACTCAGACTAAACCAGGACTAAACTCGGAATAAACCAGGACTAAACTCTAGACTAAACCAGGACTAAACGAGATTAAACCAGGACTAAATCAGAACTAAACCAGGACTAAACTCGGACTAAACCAGGACTAAACGAGATTAAACCAGGACTAAACTCAGTCTTAACCAGGACTAAACTCGGAATAAACCAGGACTAAACTCGGACAAAACTTGGAATAAACCAGGACTAAACTCGGACTAAACCAGGACTAAGCTAGGACTAAACCAGGACTAAACTCGGACTAAGCTAGGACTAAACCAGGACTAAGCTAGGACTAAACCAGGACTAAACCAGGACTTTTTAAAATGTAGGTCTTGAATTGTAGGTCAGACGAGGACATAAAAAGAACGAAACCATTTTATCCACACTCCGCTCTAATACGCCCTCCTATTGGCTGCTTCTACGTGACAACAGGGAAAGACGGCCTCTGATTGGCTGTAAAATTCGAGCGGCCTGCGAACTCGGACTGTGATTGGTGGATTTTCGTGTCTGCCTTTTGGATTCGTAAAAAACGAATACATTTGCGCACATTTGCCTCTCGCAGGGCGCAGTCCGACATGAAAACGCGGCCGCCTTCATCGTAACCCTTTACGGTAAGATTTAACAACATTTACGTAGCCTTAGACGCGCATTTCGAGTCCGTTTTCCCCGCGGGATCCGTATTTCTCCGCCGTTACCGCGTAGAATCCCGTCAAACGCTATGACAGCTTCGGGCGCCGACTATTCCCTGGAACCCCTCCGTATACCCCGCCGTATTTTGGCTCAAAAACACAGATAATCGCGCATTTACCTTCATCTGTGACCTGTTATTTTTATGTTGCTTTTGAATTGTAGCTGATAGAAGGAAAGAATCGAACGGTTTCGTCTTAAAACCATAATCCAGGGACCCGGTAGTTTTCAGCACTTAGTCACACCCGCCACAGCGTTTTGGTGAATGGAAAAAATCTACTGTACGACGACCCCCAGATCACGTGTTTTTGACAACAACACCAGGTACACAAGTTCTGCTGCAATCTTTACGTTTAAGCTTTATTTTTGTTTGTAATATTTGCTAAAAAAAAAACGGATATTTTGAACGATTTTCTATGAATACAAACAATGCGTTCCTTCACAAAGCCTCAGCCACTGCGATGTTTTTACTGTCACTTTCTGCAAAATCTATTGAATTTTTTTTTTATTCACTAAAAAAACACAGGCTGTAACCGTTATATACCAGACTAAACCAGGACTAAACTCAGACTAAACTCAGACTAAACTCAGACTAAACCAGGACTAAACCAGGACTAAACCAGAACTAAACCAGAACTAAACTCAGACTAAACCAGGACTAAACTCAGACTAAACTCAGACTAAACCAGGACTAAATCAGTACTAAACTCAGACTAAACCAGGACTAAACCAGGACTAAACTCAGACTAAACCAGGACTAAATCAGTACTAAACTCAGACTAAACCAGGATTAAATCAGGACTGAACCAGGACTAATTTTTGTTTGTATTATTTGCTAAAAACCAGATATTTTGAACGGTTTTCTATGAATACAAACAATGCGTTCCTTCACAAAGCCTCACAGCCACTGCGATGTTTTTACTGTCACTTTCTGCAAAATCTATTGAATTATTTTTTTGTTTTATTTATTATTAATTCTCTAAAAACACAGGCTTGTAACCGTCAGAGCTTTTGCACTGTAGTTTGGTAAACGTATTTGATATGATTTTACGATGTTTTGAGAAACGCGTAAGTTTACAGCCACATTTTGTTTTTACATATACATGACCTTAAAAGTAAAACACCTTTTACTATCGGACCTGTCACGATACATGATATATCACTACAGAGAAATATAACAATAAACTAGAGTATTCATTATGTTTTCAATAGATGACTGCAGAGTGAAGCAATAACTACCCACTTTTTTTAACCTTTTACAGCTTAAATTCTTAATTATAACAACTAAAATAACACAAATCTCACCACTAAAGCTAAGAAATGTAAACATGGTAAACACTGAGCCCAAATACTCTTGTTCCATCTCTCATTTATTGAACAATAAGTCGATATAGTGATTATTTTTGCACCAAACCTTTGAAAACCACTCTCAAAACTCTCCTTCTATGGCTGTTTTTTGTACTGATTCAAACACTAGCTTGTGTGTTTACAGCAGCTGTCTCTTTTTAAAGGTGCATTGTGTAACTTTTCTGGTGGCGGGCCCGTCACAGTCACAATGCCTGTTTTTCTAGGCATTTTTGAGCTAGAAAAGCACCTGTGAACTGTGAGGTAGAGCTGTTTAATGTCACACTGTGGAACCTTCCAGGCAGAGCAGTGACGTCTCCATAGAAACAAGCAAACTGAAACGTTAGACTAAACCAGGACTAAACTCTAGACTAAATCAGGACTAAACCAGGACTAAACTCAGATTAAATCAGGACTAAATCAGAACTAAACCAGGACTAAACTCTAGACTAAATCAGAACTAAACCAGGACTAAACTCTAGACTAAATCAGAACTAAACCAGGACTAAACTCAGATTAAATCAGGACTAAATCAGAACTAAACCAGGACTAAACTCAGATTAAATCAGGACTAAATCAGAACTAAACCAGGACTAAACTCTAGACTAAATCAGAACTAAACCAGGACTAAACTCAGATTAAATCAGGACTAAATCAGAACTAAACCAGGACTAAACTCAGACTAAATCAGGACTAAACCAGGACTAAACTCAGACTATATCAGGACTAAATCAGAACTAAACCAGGACTAAATCAGAACTAAACCAGGACTAAACTCAGATTAAATCAGGACTAAATCAGAACTAAACCAGGACTAAACTCAGACTAAATCAGAACTAAACCAGGACTAAACTCAGATTAAATCAGGACTAAATCAGAACTAAACCAGGACTAAACTCTAGACTAAATCAGAACTAAACCAGGACTAAACTCAGATTAAATCAGGACTAAATCAGAACTAAACCAGGACTAAACTCAGATTAAATCAGGACTAAATCAGAACTAAACCAGGACTAAACTCTAGACTAAATCAGAACTAAACCAGGACTAAACTCAGATTAAATCAGGACTAAATCAGAACTAAACCAGGACTAAACTCTAGACTAAATCAGAACTAAACCAGGACTAAACTCAGATTAAATCAGGACTAAATCAGAACTAAACCAGGACTAAACTCAGACTAAATCAGGACTAAACCAGGACTAAACTCAGACTATATCAGGACTAAATCAGAACTAAACCAGGACTAAACTCAGACTAAATCAGGACTAAACCAGGACTAAACTCTAGACTAAATCAGGACTAAACCAGGACTAAACTCAGATTAAATCAGGACTAAATCAGAACTAAACCAGGACTAAACTCTAGACTAAATCAGAACTAAACCAGGACTAAACTCAGATTAAATCAGGACTAAATCAGAACTAAACCAGGACTAAACTCAGATTAAATCAGGACTAAATCAGAACTAAACCAGGACTAAACTCTAGACTAAATCAGAACTAAACCAGGACTAAACTCAGATTAAATCAGGACTAAATCAGAACTAAACCAGGACTAAACTCAGACTAAATCAGGACTAAACCAGGACTAAACTCAGACTATATCAGGACTAAATCAGAACTAAACCAGGACTAAATCAGAACTAAACCAGGACTAAACTCAGATTAAATCAGGACTAAATCAGAACTAAACCAGGACTAAACTCAGACTAAATCAGAACTAAACCAGGACTAAACTCAGATTAAATCAGGACTAAATCAGAACTAAACCAGGACTAAACTCTAGACTAAATCAGAACTAAACCAGGACTAAACTCAGATTAAATCAGGACTAAATCAGAACTAAACCAGGACTAAACTCAGATTAAATCAGGACTAAATCAGAACTAAACCAGGACTAAACTCTAGACTAAATCAGAACTAAACCAGGACTAAACTCAGATTAAATCAGGACTAAATCAGAACTAAACCAGGACTAAACTCTAGACTAAATCAGAACTAAACCAGGACTAAACTCAGATTAAATCAGGACTAAATCAGAACTAAACCAGGACTAAACTCAGACTAAATCAGGACTAAACCAGGACTAAACTCAGACTAAATCAGAACTAAACCAGGACTAAACTCAGACTAAATCAGGACTAAACCAGGACTAAACTCAGACTAAATCAGGACTAAATCAGAACTAAACCAGGACTAAACTCAGACTAAATCAGGACTAAACCAGGACTAAACCAGGACTAAACTCAGACTAAATCAGGACTAAATCAGAACTAAACCAGGACTAAACTCAGACTAAATCAGGACTAAACCAGGACTAAACTCAGACTAAATCAGGACTAAACCAGGACTAAACCAGGACTAAACTCAGACTAAATCAGGACTAAACCAGGACTAAACCAGGACTAAACTCAGACTAAAGTGCACCTAAAAGGAAATGTTTTTTGGGGGGATTATTTACATCTGGGAAACTGTTCAAACTGGAGATGTTTTTTGTGCTTTTTTCATGATCCTGATGCTTTTGTTTAGAATCCAGAGCAACCGACGGCCAATAAATTCTGCTTTTTGGGATTTAAATTCACCACAAACTCATCCAGAGCCCGGTTTGACCTCAAACTGCACCTGAGAGCTGTGCAGTCGTGTTTTGTGCACTGTTCTTTGCACTAAAGTGTTCAAATAAAGCTTTATGTGGATTCTTTCTGCACCAGGTTGGACCAAACTGAAGAAAAATCTGAACTGATGTGAGGTTTAAGGCCGAGACCTGATGAGAAATGTCGCTCTATCTCAAATCAAAACATTTCCAAATCCTAAATTATGTTGTTTTTTTTTTGTTTTTAAAAAAAATAATTTTCTTTGGTCATAGAAATCGCCCTTTTATTTTGCTCTGGATATAATGATCTCATTCTGTGTTTGCGCTCTTATTTTGGTCATGTGTGTGAAACGTCTGTGTTTTTGTTTAGTGTTTTGATTTTATTTTGGCGGTCTCTCCCTCATCTCTTGTTTTGCTCGTCTTTCAGCGTGGTATGCTTTTATTGTGGCGATCTTACTTATAGTACAGTCATACCTCACCTTACGAAAGACCCAACTAACGAATAATCCAAGTTACGAAACGCCTTTACGTAACATTTTCGTCTCTGAATACGAAAGAAAAGTTACAAAATGCGAAATCTCAAAAATTCAAATAATGCGCGCTCGGCTTCGCAGCCGCCCAAATCCCCCATTACGACTCTACTTACTAAAAAAATCACGTTACAAAACCACTTCTGGAACTAATTAATTTCGTAAGGTGAGGTATGACTGTATTTTTGTTTGTGTTGTTTATTTTGGCGGCCTCCTCTTCATTCATCTTCCTCTTGTCTCTTGTTTAGTCCCGCCCACAGCTCAGGGATGCTGACCCTCCCCGCGGAGCCCCGCCCCCAGACCAGTTTGATGGACTCGCTCCCGGCTGTGGCGCCCAGGTAACCAACGGCAACCGCCTCTAACTCACACGAGCTTCTGGTGCCTTCAAGGGTCCCGGGAAAAACATTTTATTTGATGTTTAAAGTACGACCCTATTTTAGGCAACGTTCAGACTGCAGGGCTTAATGCTCAATTCCGATTTTTCTTGTGAAATCCGATTTTTTTTTGCGAGGTCGTTCACATTTCCAATTAAATACGACTTGTGTGTGATCTCCAGTGTGAACTTTAAACGGATAGTGTGTTTTTATGTTAATCTGTATGGGTTTCCTTCTAAAAGTTTCGTGCGGTAACACGTCTTACCTCTGACAGTTTGCGCTCAGCCCGGTTCTGCTCGCGTTCTGGAGCTCAGGTAAGTAGGTCCGGTGAGTTCGCGGGGACTCGTAATAAAGCTTGTTTTTCTTCTCAAAACAAAACATTTGTCTGAAAGGTGATATATTTGTGTCCCAAACAGTTGTCCACGAAACATCCAGCAGTGTATTTTCACATTCACATATCTCGTCTGGATTCGTATCACTGCGCGCCTGTTACTTATTATTAGCCTGTTAGCCTTTAGCGGAAGTGAACGACGGATGTGGCCCGCCGTAAGGGGAAGTTTACGAGTGAACACGCAACAGCAGCTAATGTGAGCGCAGTGATACAAATCGACACGAGATATGAGAATGTGAAAATACACTGCTGGATGTTTCGTGGACGACTGTTTGGGACACAAATATATCACCTTTCAGACAAATGTTTTGTTTTGAGAAGGAAAAACAAGCTTTATTACGAGTCCCCGCGAACTCACCGGACCTACTTACGTGAGCTCCAGAACCCGAGCAGAACCGGGCAGAGCGCAAACTGTCAGCGGTAAGACGGTGTTACCGCATGAAACTTTTCAAAGATCAAAAAGATCAAAGTCAGCTTTATTGTCAATTCTGCCATATGTGTTCAACATAGAGTGAATCGAAATTTTGTTTCTCTCTGGCCAAGTGCAAAAAGACAGTGTACAAAATACAATATGAAGACAAAACACAACAAAAACTAAGACAGAGATCTAAAGTTAAACTAAAGTCTAAGATCTAAAATCTTAAAGCAGTGCAACATAATAAATAAATATCTATATACAGATGTCCAAAGTGTGCAGTGTGCATCAAAAATGTGCAATGGAAGATACAGCAGTGAAATGGTAATGTGCAATAGAATGTGCAGTGAAGTTAAGATAAAATAAATGTGCAACAGTAGAAATTCTAGTGCAATAACAGGAGTAAACAACAGTAGTAAAATTCCAGTAATAAATGTAAATGTGCAACAGTGCAACAGTCGTCCTTAGCAGCAGTTTTAAAAGTGTCTAGAGTGATAGGTCTTTTTATGGAATACAGGTTATGCCAGTATGGGGGGTGGGGGGTGGGAGACGGGTAAGGTGAGAGTTCAGGTGAGAGTTCAGCCTCCTGAGAGCCTGGTGGATGAAGCTGTTTGACAGTCTGGTGGATGAAGCTGTTTGACAGTCTGGTGGATGAAGCTGTTTGACAGTCTGGTGGATGAAGCTGTTTGACAGTCTGGTGGATGAAGCTGTTTGACAGTCTGGTGGATGAAGCTGTTTGAAAGCCTGGTGGAGTGGGCCCGGAGACTCCGGTACCTTCTCCCCGAGGGCAGGAGGCTGTGTGAGGGGTGGCTCGGATCACCCACAATGCTGGACGCTCTGCGGGTGAGCCGGGTGTTAAAAATGTCCAGGAGGGAGGGGAGAGAGACACCAGCGATCCTCCCAGCTGCATTCACTATGCGCTGCAGGGCTTTCCTGTTCTGTTCAGCTCCCGTACCACACAGTGATGCAGCTGCTCAGGACGCTCTCAGTGGCGCCTCGGTAGAAGGTGGTCATGAGGGTGGGGGGGCTCCAGCTCTCCTCAGTTTGCGGAGGAAATAGAGGCGCTTCTGAGCCCTCTTTGCCAGTGATGTGCGGAAGCCCATACAGATTAACATAAAAAAACGCACTATCCCTTTAAATGCCGCAAAAGTGTCCCGCATGCGCCTTGGAGGACACGACGACGTCACGTGCAGCGAGCGTGCTCAGTGTTTACGGAAGTAAACATGGACGCTATGAGTGAGTGTCTGGCTTTATTAAATTTTCTGTCCTACCGGAGCCAAAACATGTACAATACATTTGTTTCAAAGGAGAATTAACGTTTTTTACAATCTGAGCCTTATTTCGGTCATCAAACAAGTTGTTTTATTCACCCATAGCACTTTGGTGTCATATGGAGCATTTCTGGAGATGTTTTTGTTTAGCGATATCCGTAATGTGAGTTCTCGGGGCACATGTTTGCGGTCTCCAAATAACACAAACTTTAGCACTTTTCAAATCATAGAAGCTCAATGTCTTAGTCTACGCTTTTGTTTGAGTGAAAAGTGGCCTGTAATCCGAGATTTATCCATAGTTTCGAGTAGATGAGGAGGACAGTGCGCATGTGCGGAGTCACAGCTGATTTCGCTCTCAGCTCTCGGGTCCCAAACATGACACACATGAACACAAAGTTGTAAATTATGGATAAATCTCGGATTACAGGCCACTTTTGACTCAAACTAAAGCGTAGACTAAGACATTGAGCTTCTATGATTTGAAAAGTGCTAAAGTTTGTGTTATTTGGAGACCGCAAACATGTGCCCCGAGAACTCACATTACGGATATCGCTAAACAAAAACATCTCCAGAAATGCTCCATATGACACCAAAGTGCTATGGGTGAATAAAACAACTTGTTTGATTACCGAAATAAGGCTCAGATTGTAAAAAACGTTAATTCCCCTTTTTAAAGAGGAGGTTAAGAAGGAGAAGAGCAAGGTTGTTGGCGTTTTGTGGGGCAGTGGCAGCGACCTCCACTCCCCCTGTCTCCCTGTACAGGTGTCAGAATGAGACTGGGACTGTCTGGTTATTTCACACTTTTTCATATTCTATAGTAAAGCGTCTCCTGACAGGGTCACTTCAGGCGGCGCTCTGAACGTCGCCTTTGACAGAAGCGTACTCAGATCTGTGTGCTTTTGTTTTGTTGGAGGAAAACGGTGTTTTATCCATGGACTTTACAGCTGCATTACTTCAAGTCTAACGCAGACTAGTTTAGTGGAATAAACTAAGATCAAGGAGGAAACCAAGTGGACGTCATGTTTACAGCAGGACGACGACAGTCGGACTTACACCTGCTGTGTCTGGTGATTACAAGAGACTCGATTTCCCCTGTAGATTTTGTTCAATCCAAATGTTTCATGGCTCATTCCAGAACTGGACATTTGGGCTTTAAAATTCTTGAAAAATAAACCTTCACTTTTCTGATTTTCTGCTACCTATTCATTAATAATGGGTAATAAACTATCAAATGCCTGATTAGCTCAGCTGACGGATCAGTGGTACAGTTTTTATGACATGATTTATGATCCTCTAATCACAGTAACAGGGTTGCAGGTAACAGGGTTGCAGATCCGCACTAATGTTCACTTTATCTCAGGAGGAGAAGCTGTTTAGCTGTTACTGCTAATCAAGAGGAAAAACTTATTTATGCAAATAAGTAAAGGAAAAATAATAATTGTCTTATTCTGATCATTTGCATAACAGGGTTCATGAGGCAGAGTGAGACATTCAATCAAGACTAACGATGTTATAAAAATATGAAAAATAGAAGATAAACCTTTGCTCTGCCCATTCTTTTGGAAAACTGTTTGATGATGTCAAGTCCAGGGGATCATGTGGTTCACTGTTGATTGATTGATTGATTGATTGATCATGTGGTTCTGTTTTCTTCTTCTTCTACCAGACTAAAAATGTTCTGGTAACAGGGTTGGTGCAGGTTGTGGGACACATGTTCCATGAATAATAATTATTATTTGAAATATTATTTCTATTAAAACAAATGTTCCACAGTTACAAGAGATGGAAATGAAACAAATTATACAAAAAACAAGAAATTTAAATTTAATTGTAACTGTTTTATTTGAGATTCAGTTTGGTCATTAGAGGGGTGGGGCAAGAGGAAAATGGCATTTTGGGGGAACTCCAGACTTATTTAGTATTTTAAAAACTATTTTCAAGCATTCTTTTCTCTTAGTTTTTTTAGATTTGGTCTCAGGACAAGTAAATTCACTCAGAAACTGTATGTTTTAGTATTTTGTTTGTGGATTATTTCATATTTGATGGGCGGGACGTAAAATGTCCTCCAATTCTGGAATGAGCCTTTTACCTTTGGTTTGAACAAAAACACTTCTAGTGAAGCTGTCTTCATCTCGTCCCACCTCAGACTTAAACAGACTTTATTGATCCCTAAGGGAAATGATTGGTGTATAATTAGACATGATTAGTCGTTGGAGAGTGACAGTATTTGTGTGTGCAGCTTTGTTCGCTGTGGCGTCTCCGGCAGCAGGAGGAGCCCGAGGAAGAACCACGTGACGGAGCGAAGAGAAGCTCAAAAACCGTACGGAAAACCCACCTCCCCGACCCGGAAACCCAGACCCTCTCTCCCCACGGTACCGGCACTCCCCACACTCCCCCACCACCCCACCACACACCCCCACCACCCCACCACACACACCCACCACACACCACTGAACCACCGCACATCCAATCCAACTTTATTTCTATAGCACATTTTATAAACAGAAACAGTTTCCAAAGTGCTGCACATAAAATCAATAAAACTTAATAAAAACATTACTAAAATAGCAATAAATAAAGTGATAATAATAAAATAACTAAAAACAAAACAAAAGCAATTTATAAAAACACAGAGGAGCACACAACTCACGCGGTGTTAAAGCCAGAGAATAAAAGACGAGACTTAAAACTCTCCAGTGTGGGGGCTGTTTTGACATGAGGGGGCAGAGCGTTCCATAACTTAGGGCCAACCACAGAGAAAGCCCTGGGCCCCCGAGGTTAAGTCTAGTCTTAGGGCCCACGAGCTGGAGCTTCCCTCTGACCTCAGAGCACCGGGCTGTAGATTTGGATGAGGTCAGAGATGTATTTAGGGGCCAGTCCATTCAAAGCTTTAAAAACAAGCAGCAGCAGCATTCTGGACTAACTGCAGTCGATAAAGTGCATTTTGTCTCATTCCAGAATAAAGTGTGTTGCAGTAGTCCAGACGAGAAGAAATAAAAGCATGCATGACGCGCTCAAAATCTGAAAAGGATAAAAAAGATTTAGGGCTGCAACGATTAGTTGACAACGTCGACGACGTCGACAATAAAATTTTGTCGACATGAAATTTCATTGTCGACTAGTCGTATTATTTAAGTCTCATTTTAATTTGGAACTTAATACTCGTCTGTGTCCAGAATCCGCAGGGCCGACAGCGAACAGTTCAATGTGTTTGTTACACATCTGCTCCTTCACTGTACAGTGTCCAGGTTTACACTATTTCTTGTTGAGAAACGGCGCTAGTCCTCCTCCCTTCTTCTTCCCGCTCTCCTCCGTCCTGTCTGCGCGCAGCAGATGAAAGTTGTCCACAGTGACGGTAGAGTCCAGGATTTGCGGTGTTAGCCATGTCTCCGTAAAAACAATGACGCTAGCGTCCCTGTACTCCTGCTGAAATCTAACGAGCGCCGCGAGCTCGTCCATCTTGTTGGCGAGGGAGCGCACATTCCCCGTGACGACGGAGGGAAGAACGGGCCTGCAGCGTCTCTTCTTTTCCTGGAGTTTATGTCCCGTGCGGCGTCCACGGCGTGTCGTCCACGGCGTGTCGTCCACGGCGTGTCGTCCGCAGGATCTCGTCAGGGATAACATGCCTGTCTCGGGGGAACACAACAGCGCTGCGCAGCGCCATCAGCTGATCCTTTGTGTAGACGAGCGGAGGACAGGGTCCCTTACACATCATAAGCCGAGACAGGTAAATAATCCACCAAAAGTGCGGAAAAAATGCAGCGTCGAGTGCAGCCCAAGCTTAACGAACAGTGTTGACAAAAATATTACAAAAGTGGGGAGGTTTAAAGGCAAAAAGTTAGGAAAGTTACGGAAAAGTGCGGGAGCGTTGTGACGGGCAGCTAGCTCGCACCAGTCACTCTATCTGCATGTGAGGAATATTCCAATATTAGCACTAGTGCTAAACGGAATGGTGGCCATACTCAATTTGCTCATGAGTCATGGACAATCTTTTTCATTCCGAATGTCGTCTAGTCCTGTTTTATTCCCTTAACAGAACGCTGTTTCACAGAATACTTCAACTTTTTTTTAACTGGATACTGACAATATTCCGCTTTGAAATGGAATGCTTAAAGCACGCACGCGTAACTGCGCTCACTAAATACCAACGTTAGTGTCGTGTCCATTATCCTAGTCATATTTTTTTTCGTGACTTATCGTTACTGGATCTATAGATTAATCGACTACTAAAATAATCGTTAGTTGCAGCCCTAAAAAGATTTAATTTTGGCTAAAAGACGAAGGTGATAAAAACTTGATTTCACGACCGTATTAACTTGTTTATCAAGTTTAAAATCAGAGTCCACCCCCCGCACATCCCCGCACATCCCCGCACCCCTGCACCATCTACAGCACCACCTACAGCACCACCTACAGCACCACCTACAGCACCACCTACAGCACCTCCTACAGCACCATCTACAGCACCATCTACAGCACCACCTACAGCACCACCTACAGCACCACCTACAGCAGGGTTATCCCCAAATCCCTGCTAAATGTACAGTAGGTAAAAAAGAAGATGAGTTGTGATAAATAAACAGTAGTTTGTTCATATATTGTGAGTCACAGATTGTAGAACAGAAAAAGAATAAAATGTTCTGCACTAGTGCAAGAGAAAGTGGTAATGTTTGTCTGACCCGTGAGTCGTCCAGTGGTCACCGTGACACCTCCTCACACCTCCTCACACACACCTCCTCCTCTGGAGACCTGGACCTGTCTGTGAACCGTGTGCTTTTATGTGGAAGGTGCAGATGGAGCTCAGCGTTCCGTCCAGACTCGAGACGACCCCGGGAAAAGGACCCTCGCATCAGGTACGCCTCCCACCCCACAGGAGCAGAGGAGGAGCAGAGGAGCAGAGGAAGAGGGCAGAGGAGGAGGTCAGAGGAGAAGGTCAGAGGAGGTCAGAGGAGCAGACTAATCGTGCAGACAGGATTTACTCTCTTTCCACTCACTACACGACATTCCCTGCGACTGCTTTGGGAAAACCGTTTAATCCTCGGGGGAATTAGTGCGACTGGATCCATGGAGCGAACAGAGCGGGAACACACATCGATTAACCCCATGGTCCTGAACGATACAGTCCTAGATCAGATCTGGCGTAGGACGTCTCTCCGTTAACGTTAATTATACTTTTATTTTGAAGTGAAACGGGGCGACGAGCGGAAGAGGCATTCGGTAAATTCAAATTGCTGCGAATTGATCTTCTGACTCGCACCTGATTAGACTCGTACGGAAGTAAAAGTGGCGTTACGGGGGAAAATAAATTCAGCTTCCTGTTATAGGCGCCATTTTGAGGACTTTTCAGAGTTTTTGACTTGCGGTTGCTATGGAGACGGGGGAGAGTCCGCGTGTCAGTCCAGCACCAGCTGCTCCCAGTCCTCACCCGTAATGAGGCTTAATCCCGTCACGCTCCGACGCAGACCTCCACCTCCCAGGCCGGGGAAGTGTCCTGCCCGAGGGCACAACCACGGGACACAAAAGGACCCGCACACCGCCGCGCTCGCTTCACTGAACGCTTCCCTGAACGCTCCGGAAACTCTGAAAAGGAGAAATTATGTCTGCTTCAGAGGAGACTGTCCATTTATGGTCTGAATGTACGAGACAGAGGAGGAGCAGAGGGACAGAGGAGGAGCAGAGGAGGAGGAGCAGAGGAGGAGGAGCAGAGGGACAGAGGAGGAGCAGAGGAGGAGCAGAGGGACAGAGGAGGAGCAGAGGGACTGGAGGAGGAGCAGAGGGACAGAGGAGGAGCAGAGGGACTGGAGGAGGAGCAGAGGGACTGGAGGAACACAGGAGGAGGAGCAGAGGGACAGGGGAGAAGCAGAGGGACAGGAGGAACACAGGAGGAGGAGGAGAGGAGGGCCAGGAGGAGGAGCGGAGGGCCAGGAGGAGCAGAGGAGGAGCTGGAGGGCAGAGGAGGAGCTGGAGGACAGAGGAGGAGCAGGGGGAGTGGAGGAGGAGCAGAGGGACTGGAGGAACAGAGGAGGAGGAGCAGAGGGACAGGGGAGAAGCAGAGGGACAGAGGAGGAGCAGAGGAGGAACAGGAGGAGCAGAGGAGGAACAGGAGGAGCAGAGGAGGAACAGGAGGAGCAGAGGAGAAACAGGAGGACAGAGGAGGAGCAGAGAGACAGGAGGAGCAGAAGAGGAGGAGCAGAGGGACAGGAGGACATATGAGGAACACAGGAGGAGGAGGAGCAGAGGAGGAGCAGAGGGACAGAGGAGGAACAGGAGGAGCAGAGGAGGAGCAGTGAGTGTATGGTACAGAGGATGATAGAGGAACAGGAGGAGCAGTGTTTGGTACAGAGGATGTTTATCTTTTTGATGTATTTTCCTGTTTTTCAGGTGAATTTGGGCGTCGCTCCAGAATCCGTCCATGAAACGTGAGTCATGTTCACTTGATCATCAGTGTCCTGAAGGTCCTGACTCCTGTGAGCTTTAATTTAGCCGCTGTAACTGCTGGCCTCGATGAGCTTCGTTTGGAGCCGAACTCCGTGGGCGGCGTCACACTCAGAACACACTCTCCCTCTTTTTGTTTCAGACTTCGCCGTCCGCCGATCTCGTCCCTGAATTCCACCGTTCCTTGCCGCGGCGTGACCTCGGACCGCTCCCGCGCCGTGACCTCCGACGCCCTGGAGACGCGGTCGCTGCTGGCCCCCGACTCCGCCCCCAAAGGCTGGGTCATCGGGCCGCTCTTCCAGTCCTTCAGATCCAAGATGGCGTCCTTCACCGAGATCGTCATGAGCCCCGTGAAACTGTTCAAGTCCAACAGCACGGAGAGCGAGACGTCGGTGAACGAACCGACCGCCAACGGAAACACCGACGAGAGCCTGTACACTTCTGCGGAGGACCGGGTCGAATCTGCGGAAAGGGGCAACCAGCTAACAGCTAACGAGCTAACAGACCTCCAGAAGTCTGAGGAGGAGGTGGAGGACATTTCGAAAGCCGAGGTCGATGACTTCGTGCCTTGGCGATCTCCGAAAACAGAACTTGAAACGTTAGTCACCCAAAGTGCCTCGGACACTGCAAACGCCGCCACTGCGCCCGCTGCTGCCCTTACCGCGGCGGAGGAGGAGGTGAGGTGGAGCGCGAGGACGAGAACGCGCCAAAACAAAACCGAAGCGTGCGGCGACCCCCAGAACATGGACTGTGACTTTATTTTGACCAAAATGGACTCGGAAATAGATAGAGAAAGAGTTTGTGTTTTCAAAGATCATTTAAATGAAAACCAGGCCGACCAAACCCCAACTTCACGCTCGATTCTAGACGACGCCGGACTGAAAAAGGTCAAACGGACGTTGAATTTGAGCGAAGAAACGAGCAAGAGAAAGAAACCGGCCGCCAAGCTGGAGGAGGAGCGAGCGGAGTCTGTGCTAAAGCGAAAACCAAAACGCAAAGAGGAGACGCCAGACGCACTCACGAAGGCGGTCACCAGGGCGACGAAGAAGAGTAAAGTGAAGCAGGAGGCGAATTTAACAGCGAATAATCAAAGTAGTTTAGCGATTATAAACAGTGACGATCAGAAGAGCGCGAAGGTTAAAGCTCGGACGGTAAAAAGGACTAAAGATCTGCAGACGTCTACAGGAGACCAAGTGGAGTCGCCTGAAAGCCTCACGGCTCCTCTGACTGAAAACGTGACGATCTCGGGTAAGAAACGAAAGACCAGAGACGAGGTGAGGGTGGAGGAGCGCAGAGCCACGAGCGTCAAGGAGAGAGCCGAACGCAAGACCAAGAAAACCAAAACGGCGGCCAAGGAGACGAAGGGCGAAAACGTCATGGAAAAGGTCTATTTTGAAATGATGCTGCCGCCTGAAAACGGCAGTGGGGATGCGTGCGGTATCGCGGCACCGCAGAGTCTTCAGGAGGGCGGCAGTGTCGGCGAGGTCATCGAGGGAGGGGTCGGTGAGGTCATCGAGGGAGGGGTCGGTGAGGTCATCGAGGGAGGGGTCGGCGAGGTCATCGAGGGTGTGGTCCGTAAAAGGAGGACGCGGACGATGGACGCACAGCGGAGGAGGTGCCGCGTGTTTAAATCCCGTAAAGGCGACGAGGCTGTTGCCGCGGCGATGGCGGACGACGCCATGTTCAAGCAGGGCAGCTCGACGCGGCTGCTGCGGAGCCAGTCGTGTCCCGAGATCCCTTGGCTCCGCCCCCTGGACACGCCCTGGACGCCGCACTTCCACTCGCCGCCGCGCAGCCGCTCCCAGCCCCCGCAGCAGCAGCACTCCTCCTCCCTCAGCCTCTCCTTCTCCTCCTCCTCCTCCTCTTCGCTTGCGCATCACTTCCACCGCTCGTCTCGCCGCGAACGCCGCCACACCGTCTGCAGCCTGGAGGTAGAGCGCGAGATCGCCCCCTTGTGCCTGCGCAAAGAGGTGCGTATTTTGCTCTTTATATTTATTATTGTTGTTATTTTGGACGTCATAATTCTCTCGCCCTCTCCGTTCTCAGGTGTACCCGGCGCGCAGGTCCCCGTCCCCCTACGACCCCCACCACCTGTCCCCGATGAGGGCGCTCTCTCCCGGGGCCTCGCTCTCCGCCCTCGCCTCCGGGTTCCTCTCCAGTCCCCTCGCCTTCCTGTCCAAGAGGTCCGAGGGCAGCCCGCTCCGAGCGCTGTCCCCGGGCGCTCCCACCCTCCGCTGCCCCGCCCCCTCCGCCCTCCGCTCCCCCGCCCCCTGCGCCTCCTCCCCTGCCCCCTCGCTCTCCTCGCTCCTGGGCACGTCCCTGGGGCAGCTCCCCGGGTTCCACCTTCGGACGGACACTCTGCTCAGCACCTCCTCCGACGCCGACATCAGGTAATCATGGTCACGAGGAGGAAAACCTGGTTCAGACCTGGGTCAGACCTGGTTCAGACCTGGGTCAGACCTGGGTCAGACCTGTTCATTTAATTCACCAAGTATTATTCTAGTTTTATTCTATTAGAATTCTGAGGCGCAGAAGAACCCTCTGAGAGTCATAGAACCCTGGTTACATTACAAACCAGATTTATACTTTATTTTAATTTATGTTTAATTGTGTCGGTTAAACTGTTGGTTAAATTGTCGGTTAAAGACGACGGTAAACGCTGCATTGACTAAAGTTGTTTGCATAAATGGATGTGTCCATTTGCATATTTGCACTTTTAGCGTAAACTGATATCGGCCGATCCGTCGCTCCGCTCATCCTCCTCAAATTGCGATCAGTTTTTTATTCACGATGTTTTTGAGTAATGCAGATGTTTTTAGCCTCGTCACAAATCATGACCCTGTTCTACCCCTCCTCAGTAGTGTGTCCTTACTGGTTGGTCCTCCTGAAGTGTCTCCTCCTGAAGAGGACGAGGACACGAGCTCCAGCCCCGAGTCTGAGGAGCTCCGAGAAGAGACGGCCCACTCCGACTCCGAGATAAAGGTACCCCCTCCCTTACTGCCCTCCCTGTGGGGCAGATTGTGTCAGATGCCCTCTCTTCTGTGTTTTTGCTGCAGGTGGTGAAGAAGGCAGAGGGTCACAGGAAAGTGTCCTCCATAAAGATCCGGAAAGCTCTCCCCAAACCCCAGAAGAACCTCACGCCCATGGGCCTCCCCAAAGCAGTCAGGTACGGCACTGCCCTCTCACCGCAAGGTCAGGGGTTCTGTCCACCTCACACACTGCCGCCGTGAACTCGGGTAAGACTCTAAACTCACCATAACGTGCCATCAGTGGATAAAAAACTACACAGCCCTGTTCAAATCCCAGAGTTTCATCATGTAAAAAAATGACATCAAGATAAATAATTTCACAACTTTTTCCACCTTTAATGTGAAAATGACCTGAACAACACGACCGAAGAACAAACTGAACCCTTTTATCAAATAAAACACTTCAAATATCCTGGTTGCATAAACACACACAGCCTTAAACGAAGGTCGTTTTCACACCAGGAAAGTCCGATAGTTCTCTTGCTTTGGTCCGGACCAAATTTTTTTTTACTTTTTTTTACTTTGGTGCGGTTCACTTTCACACTGCAGTTTTTCTCCAACTGAACCAACATCTGTAAACAAACCCCGTGTGCTGAGGCTCAGACACTGGACAGAAATGAGTCGTGTCCAAACACAGAAGGAGGAGAATCATGGTGTTTCTGTTTTCAGTGTCGTCATAGCGATATGGTTTGTTCAGTTTTTACAGTTCACACAAATGTTTGAGCAGCATCGTGAAGTTTACACTATTTTACAATCAATTTACAAACGATGAAGACACAGGACAAGACGACTACAGAGAACAGCGCTCATGTGAGCATCAAGTTCTGACTCTTGCTCTTCACACAAAACATAAGTAAGACTCGTTAGTTTAGTTTAGTTTAGTTCCGTCAGCCTCGGTTTCCCATAATGCTCCACATACGACGGGAGCTCGTTAAGTACAAAAAGCCAACTTGTGTCGGATCGAGTCCGGTCTGCATTCTCACCTCAAACGAACCGCACCAGAGTTCAAATGGAACCGTGCCGAGACCGAGCTTTTTAGGTGGTCTCGGTTCGCTTGTTTGCTCCGGATCGAGACTTTTGGTTTTTATTCACACCAGAACAAAAGGTCCGAATCAAAAGAACAAACGAACTCTGGTTTGTTTTAAACGAACCAAACAAGGTGTGAAAACGACCTAAGTGACCTGTATCTGATCTTCTAATGAGTCTGAACGACACAGATTTTTTTCAAATGCGATCCAGGCGATTGGATATGTGCTCCTAAAACTGATCCATATCCGATCTTTTGACGTGCGACTTCAGTCTGAACGGCCAGGTCGCGTTCATCCGACCTCCCCGTGTTTCCTCCAGCGAGAGTGGTGCAAGTCGGCGCTCACAAATGTACACAAACATTCTTCTCGTCATGTGAAAATAGTATATGAACGTGTCCGTGAAACAGTGAAGCACGTAGCAATCCCACCACTCTTGTCTGCGACTCCGCACCAACACGTTCCTCTGTGTGGACGTTGCTGCCGCTGTCCCACAAAATGCCGTGGCAAAAAACCTTGTTCTTCTCCGTCTCCTCCTTAAAACAAATAAGCTGTACATTTTCTGGCTCCGGTACGACAGCAACTTTAGGCGACTTCCGTAAACACTGAGCACGCTCACTGCACGTGACCTCGTCGTGTCCTCCAAGGCGCATGTGGGACACTTTTGGGGCGTTTAAAGTTCACACTGGAGATCACATACAAGTCGCATTTAGTCATAGTCATAGTCATAGTTTGCTTTATTGTCGAAAAACAATCATGTACATGTACATAGAATGAATTTGAAATTTCGTTTCCCCACTAACCAGGCAGGACAGTGATAGAGTGGGCTAGGGGAGGGGCCGCTGCACTTGCGCGCGCCGCCGACTGGGAGATGCAGAACAGAAAAGATGCAATACAAGTACAATCAGTGACAATTTAACAACATGTAATGACAGAAAAACAATTGGAGATATAACATAAGGTGATATTTTTTGTTGGTAACATAAGGAAGGATGTGGGGGGGGTCAGATTGGAAATCGATGAAATTGATTGAACCGAGAGCAGAGATCAGACCTTTCTAAAGACAGGGAATTTCTACTATTATTTCTATTTTCAGTGACAGTGTAAGAGTGTGTGCCATGTTTATGTAGAGTCCAGATAACAAACCACATTCTGTGGCCTTGGAAGTGTTGATGCAGGGAGGCGAAGTCAAAACACAGATAACCATTGGAGCCACACAGATTTTCACAGGAGAGAATTATCCAGGGGGGTTAATTTAGCATTGATGAAATACATTTTTAGAGACCCAGGTAAATAATTTAGACTGGGCTCGAGTTGTGCCAGACCCCCATCTTCATATCGCCATGAAGATTCATGAGAGATCTCATTAGTTCCTCTTGGCGCACAGACTGCGCTGCGTTGGCTTTACACAGTTCTGTCACCATCCCCGTGATGATATCCAAACGTCGAGATGTTTCCTTTGGTTGAAATCCTTCCAAAAGGACCTCAACCTGTCCCACTTTCTGATGTAATCCTTTCACGAGATCTCCAACACCTTCACAATGGCTCGAAATTTCGGCAGACAGCTTAGGGGACTCTTTACAAGCTGCCAGTTTACAAATTATGCGATAGATCATGGACAATCCCAGGCCAATTAACAGATGTCCAGCTATCAGAAATCTGAATACGTAAATATCCTCCACATCCTCCAGGTACATTGGTGCCAAACATACGACTTGCCACGCACGATACGAGTCCCTCGCATATCCAGCAGCAAAAGTACCATCCGGACACACCGCTTCTCCTGGAGCGGCACTCCTCCGTGAAAAAAGAGTATCAGTAGCGCTGAGGGTCCAGCTGATCACATCCATCTTTTTGGAATTTGGAAAATCTGCTCCAAAAAGCGAGAAAATGACGAAAACAAGAGAGGCACGCAGACAACAGAGCAATAGATAAGAGAGGAAAAAGAGAGACGTCTGCTCGCTCTCAGGGTCAGAACAGTCTGGAAATGTGGACGACCTCGCAAAAAAACAGATTTCACAAAATAATCGGAATTGAGCATTAAGCCCTGCAGTCTGAACGTTGCCTAATACAGCAGCACCTTTGTCCGGCACTCAGTCTTTTTGGGTCGGAACGATCAGCGTGGCACATCTTCATGGGGCGATATTTGCCCGATCTTTGCTCCAGATGTGGCCGATGTGGAGGGCATCTCCTGCTCACAGATCTTCAGGTCAGCCACAGATGTTCAGTGGATTCAGGTCTGGGCCAGTCCAAAGCCTCCTCCAAAGTCTTTTTCTGGTGAAGCCGTTCTTTTGTTGAGTTCGATGCTTTGGGTCATTGTCGCGCTGAAAGATGAAGTTCCTCTTCATGTTTCTAACAGAAGGACGAAGGTTTTGTGCCAACACTGACTGGTATTTGGAACTGTTCATAATTCCCTCCACCCTGACGAAGGCTCCAGTCCAGCTGAAGAAAAACAACCAAAACCCCACCAGGCTTCTGTAGGTCTGGTGTTGTTTTGGTGATGTGCAGTGGTGTTTTTGTGCCAAATAAATCTTTTGGAATTATGTCCAAAAAGTTCAACCTTGGTTTCATCAGACCATAACACATTTTCCCACGTGTTTGGGAGATTTCAGGGGCTGTTTAGACGAGGACGATTGCGACTGAAAACGACAAAATATTCTATCGGAAGTGTCTTTCGTTTACACGGCGGCGGCGCCGTCGGGCTCTGAAACCGCAAAAATCTGAAGACTCCTTCCAGAGTGTGGAGTTCTGAAGACGGCCCAGGTCGTGTCTCCGTCTAAACGGCAAGAAGCGCAAAACGTCGCATACACATGACGTCACACTGGATGCGCCAAGACGATAAAAACAATAACAAACATGTCTGACTACCTTGATACCGCGGATGTTCAAGTTGCGCTAGCAGCTCTAGTCAACATACAAGAGTCATTTCAACAATTGTATAAAATGTATACGGACACCACAGGTGAACAGAGACGGGTAAAATAAACTATTAGAAAATGACAATTTTGCGCATGCTCCCCGACATTCCGCTTCTCTATCACAGTGCCACCTAGCGGCCTGGCATGCATATTCAATCGAATTCGCCCACTTTTGCGTCTTCGTATACAGTTCCTGTTGAGAACGCTCATCTAAACAGGGATAAAAAATTGAAGACGAGATGCCACTTTTGCGTCTTCTGTTTTGATCGTCGCCGTATAAACGTAGCCTCAGATGTGTTTTTGCTTCCGTCTCGCCGCCCTCCCCCAGAGCCCAGACACATGAAGAAGACGGGAGATCGTCACATGTTCTACAGCCAGGACTCACCACAAACTCCTGCAGCTCCTTCAGTGTTTCTGTCGGCCTCCCTGACCACTTTTCTTCTCGTTTTATCATCACTTTTGGATGTCCTGTTCTCGGCGATGTCACTGTTGTGCCATATTTTCTCCACTTGATGATGACGGTCTTCACTGTGTTCCGTGGTGGATTTTATTCCTTCACCTGACTGAGATCTTTGAAGAATGATCCTCTGATGCTTTGGAAGTTCTCTGAGGACCACGGCTTGTACTGGAAGATGTGTCTACAAGAATGTGAGGAAAAGCCCACTAGAACAGCAGAACTTTATTTGGCTCTTTATTCGGTGACAGGCGTGTGCCGACTCCAGTTTGACGCGAGTTTGAACGGAATCGGTTAAATAAAAGGGCGTCACACTTATGCAGCCACATTATCTCAGGTGTTTGTTTTTACTTCATCTCCTGAAAGTTTCAGTTTGTTCTTCAGTTTCGTTGCGCAGGTCAGAGGTCACATGAAAGGTGGAAAAAGTTGTGAAAATATTTATCTTGATGTCATTTTTTACGTCACAAATACCTTGAATTTGAACATGTGTGTACACTTTTGATATCCGCTGCAGGTGGATCAGGTATGAGGATGTTCGGCTACTGAAGTTTGTGACGTTTCTTCTCGTCGTTTCCGCCTCACCTGATTTAACACGTACGGGTCATTTAGCTGATGTTCATTTAGTGTCAGCGGCATTTTCTGCACTCGAGCTGCACGTCCGCTGTGTCGGTAAACAAATAAACCGTCCATAAACTCGCCGCGTCGTTGTTTAAGCCGCAGGTTTGCGTCTTATAGTCCAGAAATGATCTGCACCTCGTCCAGCAGCGCTCCAGGATGCACAAGTTGAGATTTGAACAGAATTCTTAATATAAACATTTCACAAACCGTTTCAGATTCTGGCCTCACATTTATTTATTTACTTGATTCATATTTTTGTTTCTCTTCTGTTTTTTTTGGAAATTTAAGAGCACGTAAACCTCTGTCCAGTTCAAATGTGAAAAACCACCAGATCAGGTTCCTCACGTGTGCACCATCTTTTGGCGCGAGATCTTGTCTCATCGTCAAACTGAAGGTCTAAAGGTCTAAAGGTGGACCAGACTCATGTGTGGAGGTCTAAAGGTCTAAAGGTGGACCAGACTCATGTGTGGAGGTCTAAAGGTCTAAAGGTGGACCAGACTCGTGTGTGGAGGTCTAAAGGTCTAAAGGTGGACCAGACTCATGTGTGGAGCACAGCTGAGTGACCTTCTGCTTCGTGTGTCTCTGCTCAGGGTGAAGAAGAAGGAGTTCAGTCTGGAGGAGATCTACACCAACAAGAACTTCAGCAAACCCCCAGAAAGGTCCTGACGCCATCTGACTTATGTCCATCCAGAGATCCTCCATCTGTCTCTCTCTCCTCCATCTCCCCCATCTCTCCTTTCCTTCATCTATCCTCCATCTCCTTCATCTCTCCATCTCTCCTCCATCTCTCCTCCGTCGTTTGCTGAGACATTTCTTTACATATTTAAAGCTCCAATATGAAACAAACCTCCTGTGAGGTTTAAGTCATGTTCCCCTCATGTTCCCCTCATGTTCCCCTGATGTTCCTCTCATGTTCCCCTCATGTTCCTCTAATGTTCCCCTCATGTTCCTCTCATGTTCCCCTCATGTTCCTCTCATGTTCCTCTAATGTTCCCCTCATGTTCCCCTCATGTTCCTCTCATGTTCCTCTCATGTTCCCCTCATGTTCCTCTCATGTTCCTCTAATGTTCCCCTCATGTTCCTCTAATGTTCCCCTCGTGTTCCTCTAATGTTCCTCTCGTGTTCCCCTCATGTTCCTCTCGTGTTCCCCTCGTGTTCCTCTAATGTTCCTCTCATGTTCCTCTCATGTTCCCCTCATGTTCCTCTCATGTTCCTCTAATGTTCCTCTAATGTTCCTCTAATGTTCCTCTAATGTTCCCCTCATGTTCCCCTCATGTTCCCCTCATGTTCCCCTCATGTTCCCCTCATGTTCCTCTCGTGTTCCCCTCATGTTCCTCTAATGTTCCCCTCATGTTCCTCTAATGTTCCTCTAATGTTCCTCTAATGTTCCTCTAATGTTCCCCTCATGTTCCCCTGATGTTCCTCTCATGTTCCCCTCATGTTCCCCTCATGTTCCTCTAATGTTCCCCTCATGTTCCTTTAATGTTCCTCTCATGTTCCTCTCATGTTCCCCTGATGTTCCCCTCATGTTCCTCTCATGTTCCCCTCATGTTCCTCTCATGTTCCTCTAATGTTCCCCTCATGTTCCTCTCGTGTTCCCCTCATGTTCCTCTCATGTTCCTCTAATGTTCCCCTCATGTTCCTCTAATGTTCCCCTCATGTTCCTCTAATGTTCCCCTCATGTTCCCCTCATGTTCCTCTCGTGTTCCCCTCATGTTCCTCTCATGTTCCTCTAATGTTCCCCTCATGTTCCTCTCGTGTTCCCCTCATGTTCCTCTCATGTTCCTCTAATGTTCCCCTCATGTTCCTCTCATGTTCCTCTAATGTTCCCCTCATGTTCCTCTCGTGTTCCCCTCATGTTCCTCTAATGTTCCCCTCATGTTCCTCTCGTGTTCCCCTCATGTTCCTCTAATGTTCCCCTCATGTTCCCCTCATGTTCCTCTAATGTTCCTCTCATGTTCCCCTCATGTTCCTCTAATGTTCCCCTCATGTTCCCCTCATGTTCCTCTCATGTTCCTCTCGTGTTCCTCTCATGTTCCTCTAATGTTCCCCTCATGTTCCTCTCGTGTTCCCCTCATGTTCCTCTCATGTTCCTCTCATGTTCCCCTCATGTTCCCCTCATGTTCCTCTAATGTTCCCCTCATGTTCCCCTCATGTTCCTTTAATGTTCCTTTCATGTTCCCCTGATATTCCCCTGATGTTCCTCTCATGTTCCTCTCATGTTCCTCTAATGTTCCCCTGATGTTCCTTTAATGTTCCTCTCATGTTCCTCTCATGTTCCCCTGATGTTCCCCTGATGTTCCTCTCATGTTCCCCTGATGTTCCTCTCATGTTCCCCTCATGTTCCTTTAATGTTCCTCTCATGTTCCTCTCATGTTCCCCTGATGTTCCCCTGATGTTCCTCTCATGTTCCCCTCATGTTCCTCTCATGTTCCTCTAATGTTCCCCTCATGTTCCTCTCATGTTCCCCTCATGTTCCTCTAATGTCCCCCTCATGTTCCCCTCATGTTCCCCTCATGTTCCTCTCATGTTCCTCTCATGTTCCTCTAATGTTCCCCTCATGTTCCTCTCATGTTCCCCTCATGTTCCTCTCATGTTCCCCTCATGTTCCCCTCATGTTCCCCTCATGTTCCCCTCATGTTCCTCTAATGTTCCCCTCATGTTCCTCTCATGTTCCCCTCATGTTCCTCTAATGTTCCCCTCATGTTCCCCTCATGTTCCCCTCATGTTCCCCTCATGTTCCTCTAATGTTCCCCTCATGTTCCCCTCATGTTCCTCTCATGTTCCTCTCATGTTCCCCTCATGTTCCTCTCATGTTCCCCTCATGTTCCTCTAATGTTCCCCTCATGTTCCTCTCATGTTCCCCTCATGTTCCTCTAATGTTCCCCTCATGTTCCTCTCGTGTTCCCCTCATGTTCCTCTAATGTTCCTCTCATGTTCCCCTCATGTTCCCCTCATGTTCCCCTGATGTTCCCCTGATGTTCCTCTCATGTTCCCCTGATGTTCCTCTCATGTTCCCCTGATGTTCCTCTCATGTTCCCCTCATGTTCCTCTCATGTTCCCCTCATGTTCCTCTAATGTTCCCCTCATGTTCCTCTCATGTTCCCCTCATGTTCCTCTAATGTTCCCCTCATGTTCCTCTCGTGTTCCCCTCATGTTCCTCTAATGTTCCCCTCATGTTCCTCTCATGTTCCTCTCATGTTCCTCTCATGTTCCTCTAATGTTCCCCTCATGTTCCTCTAATGTTCCTCCTCAAACTCCTGGAGTTGTGTTTGTTTCATTCTCATGTTTGAGGAACTCTTTATTATTCGTCTGTAACATCTCCAAAGCTCCAAACGCTCTGTTCCACCTGGTGATGTCATCAAGTGAACAGCTCCTTTTTGAGTGACGAGGAAAGGACATTAGAGCAGATCAGGAAATAGTTTAAATCTAACTGTGGTTTGTGTTTTCAGTCGTTTGGAGACGATCTTCGAAGCTCCGCTCAGCCGTAAAAACGGCGCCGAGGCCTGGTGCGGGCAGAAGCGGGTCAAGCGCTTCCTGGAGTTTCCGGAGCTCGGAGAATCCCGGAGACCCAAGAAACCTCTGGTGGGCGCGGTTAAAGCCAACGCCGCCAACTCCAGGAAACGCCGCGGCAACAGGGACGGCCCGGCGCTGGCGTCCGACCCGGACTCTCTGCTCTGCGCCAAACTGGAGCAGCTGGCGTTGTGGCTCGCCCAGAACTACAGCTGACCACGGGACGAGGAGGAAACAAGAGTCCACCACCCAGATGTTTATACGTGCGTCTGCTGAGGTCGCCACGGCAACAGGCGCCGCGTTCAGTCCGAGGGTCATCATGTTTATGTGAGCGTCCGGCGTCCGGCCAAACTTCAGTTTGAATAATCGTGTTTTATCAGAAAAGATCTACGAGTCTGGGCACACACAAGACCTGGACCTGGACCTGGACTGGACCTGGACTGGACCTGGACTGGACCTGGACCTGGACTGAGACCTGGACTGGACCTGGACTGAGACCTGGACTGGACCTGGACTGGACCTGGAACTGGACCTGGACTGGACCTGGACTGGACCTGGATCTGGACCTGGACTGGACCTGGACTGGACTTGGACCGGGACCTGGACTGGACCTGGACCTGGACCTGGACTTCGACCTGGACTGGGACCTGGACTGGGACCTGGACCTGGACCTGGATTGGGACCTGGACTGGGACCTGAACTAGGACTAAATCAGTGCTTAAGACTAAACCTGGACTAAACTGGGACTACATCAGGACTAAGCCCAGACTAAACTCGGTCTACATCAGGGGTAAATCCGGTCTACATCAGGACTAAGCCTGGTCTACGTCAGGACTAAACCTGGACTAAATCAGGACTAAGCCAGGATCAAGGCCGGTCTACATCAGGACTAAACCCGGACTAAACCGGTGAACGTTCTGAAGAGGTCCATCCAAATCCAGTCTCCTCAAACTTCTCATGGTCTTTTGATGGCCGCCATTTTGGAAGTGTAATGTTTAATTTAGAATGTGTAATTGCCATGGCAACAGTGCTACTTTCTGAAACCGCTGGAGAATGTTCCGGTGAGTTCAGCTTCGTCTCCGCTGCCCTCGTGTCGTCCTGGTCCCGTTCACAGAGGACAACTTGTGTTTGAGGAGGAGATGTTCGTTTTGTTTCCAGGACTCCCGAGTGCCGCTCCTTCGATCGTCATTTCATTTTCACCGTTTCATCCGTTCAGACTCGTGTTCTCATCGTGCGGCGGCAGCTACTTTTCCCTCAGCGCTCCACAAACTGCCTCTGACACGGAATGTTGTTCTTTTTAAAACTCCCATATTCTGCTGCCATCACTTTGAGGTTTCTCCCCGTTCTAACGTCGTACGATGTTCCGCAGTGGGGCTTTAACCCGCTCTAACGTCGTGTCCTCCAGAGAATCACACCTGGAGTTGTGTTTCGTTTGAGCGGTCACCCAGCCCTCTGTTCCACCTCGTCATCGTCATCAGGCGGTCGCCCATAAATGTTCCTCTGGGTTTTTAAAGTCTCACACTTCACAAGACTCATTCTGATCATTCTGGCTCAAACTCCCCAAACTCCAGTGCTGGCAGCTATTGTTTTTAGCTTGATTTTAGCTGCTGATTCCCCCGGTCCTTCCCCGCGCTCCACAGACGCGGCGCGGCATTTCCACCGTCGTGTAAATGAATGTAAATAAGACGTATTTGAAGCGAAATGTGGGAGTTTTAACGTTTTTGTGCAGCTCTTTTGTGTGAAACTCGGTACAAAAGTAAAGTTGCGTGTAAATACTCGGGCCTTCGCTGTAAAGCCTTAAAATCCCGTTCAGATTTTTGGTGTATTTTGTTTTGTTTTTGTAGAAGGTGAAAACGACGCACAAAAACCTGAATCGTTTTATAAATAAATCCACAAACAAACAAATGCAATAATGAACCGACGAGCGCGGAGGTGCTGACGACGCAAACGCACATCTGGAAAACTCTCACTATTTAGTAGTAGTAGCAGTACTATTAGTAGTATTTGCAGTAGTAGTAGTGGTAAAAAGTACATTTTCTTTTCATTTTTCCCATAAACTTTTGGAAAACCTAAACATTTTCATAAAATTAATTTGGAAAGTCATCACCGAGGCTCACCAGCTACATGCTAACTCTGTTTTTGTTTGGGTTTTTTTGCACTTTCTGGACTTAAAACCACCAAGATTCAGAAATAAAAATCAGACAGATTTAAAATAAAATAAAAATGACACGTCTTGAGCTTTTATTCTGAAAGTCTGTGGGAAAATCAAATGGGAAAACTGACTTCCTGAGCTCGAAAAAACTAAAAATTCAATTTTTTTGAATCCATTAAATTTTTGTTTTTTTTTTGCATGAGAATAAATTTCAATACTTCAGCATCACTACTACAACAACTACTACTACTACTACTACTACGAGTAGTAGTATTTGCAGTAAAAAGGACATTTTCTGTTCATTTTTCCCATAGAATTTTGGAAAATCTAAAAAAAAAAATGCAGAAAACTCATTTGGAAATTCATCTGTAAACCTCTTTTTTTGCATGAGAATAAATACTTTTCAATACTTCAACATCACTACTACTACTGCTACTACTACTACTGTTACTGCTACTGCTACTACCAAATACTGCGTGGATACTACAGAGGTTTACAGATGAATTTCCAAATTAATTTTCAGAAATTTTTTAGATTTTCCAAAAGTTTATGGGAAAAATGAATAGAAATTTAACTTTTTACTACTACTGCTGCTACTGCTACAGCTGTATGCACTGATAAACGACTGCATTGCAAAAAAAAAAACGACAACAGCAGGAGTTAAAATGACTTTTGAGCGTTTTTTTCATCTGTTGTATTTTAATCGAAATATTGGTCCGTCGGAGTCGCCGGCCTCAAACTTCCGTCTTGAAAATGGAAAATTATACTAAAATTTTAACTGCCGAACAACAATCCAGGACGGTGTCTGGAATTCTCGTCTTAACCCTGATGTTTCGCCGCGTCCTCACCGTGTATATTGGCTTGGGGGGGGGTCCGTCGCCTGCTCGTTTCCATGGATACGTCACTGCTCTGCCTGGAATGTTCCGCAGTGTGACTTTAAACGGCTCTACTTTACATTTATTCAATGACAGGTGGATTTAGAGCTCAAAAATACCCCAAAAAACAGAGGTTGTGACTGTGAGCGGGGTCGCCTCTCCACAGGTCTGACCCGTAACTTGGTTTGGTCTCCACGGAGATGGAAAGGTTTAACGCTGTACTGCGGAACATTCCAGACAGCGGCGCAGATGGGCTCGCCTGTCAGAGTTCAGGTCGGTCAGTTCTTTGCGTTTTAAAGTTCTCACGGCCTCAGACAGAGCAGTGCCTCCAGCTAGCGTCACAGCCCTGGAGAACGCGGAACAACGTCGGCGTTTCTGCCCCGTCTGCACCTCCTCACGCTCTCCGCCGTCCTCGTACCCGCGCAGAACTCCGGGATTTTCTACTGTTTCATGAAGTTTATTTATTGAACTGCTTTACTGCTTCACATTTGGGCCACGCCGAGGAGAAAAGTCCACAAAAGTCCACAAAAGTCCAGAGGTTTGGATAATTTGAGGAGCTTGTTTTTGCGGCGGGTTTAAACTCTGGATTTGGTGTGTTTCTCCTCGGCGTTGCCGGATAAATGGGTTTGTGTTGTAGAGTCTGGATTTTTAAGTGTGTCTAGTTTTTACATTTAAATAAATCTAACGCCGTATGAAACTGAAAACTCTGGTTTGGTTTGACGTTTTTTGACCTCCACACACTGTGACCTTTGACTTTTGGGTTTATGTTTATTTGAGAAACTTGCAGGTTCCATTTAAGAGTAATTTCACAAATACAAACTCAAAATACAAACTTATGTCACATGTCTCAAAATGGAGCAGGTGGAAGAATAAACTTATTTACTCCGGCTCCATATTCTCACACACTCCATACTGACAATATAATATATATTGATAGTATAATAATATAATATAATATAATATAATACAGTGGTACCTCACCTTACGAAATTAATTTGTTCCAGAAGTGGTTTCGTAACGTGAATCTTTCGTAAGTTGATTAGTTATTTCAATGGAAAAAGCCTGATTAGTGATTACAGTTATTATTATTATTATCAGTCATTATTATCAGTTACACTGATAGTGTAACTTTTTTTTATAGTGTAACGTTGTGTTCTGGGTCCTGATTGGCTAAGAGACTAGACCAGGACTAAACATGGACTAAACCAGGTCTAAACAAGGTCTATACCTGGACTGGACCAGGACTAAACCTGGACTAGACCAGGACTAGACCAGGTGGATTAAAGCGCCGCGTGCGGGTCTATTTCCTGGTTTCTCACGAGTCACAGCTGAGGCGAGCAGAGAGGAGGAGACCACAGGCAGTCCGAGCACATGAACGAACGCAGGTAAGAGCCGCGGTGGTTTAGACCTGGTTTAGACCTGGTTTAATCCTGTTTTAGAGGAGGCACGGTTTGAGCATGCGTCTCGTCCTCTCAGCCCTACGCCGGGTCATGCTGCGCTATCACACACGTGTCCCCCTCCCCCTTCCCCCCACACTTCACTGTTAATAATTTTGTTGAAAATCTATGAAAGTTTGAGTGTTTAAACGAGAGACAAATGTGAGAAAAGTTTAAATCCAGTCTGAGAAAAGCGTATAATGTGTGTGGCTGAGCGCGCATTATTTGAATTTTTGAGATTTCGCGTTTCGTAACTTGGATTTTTCGTTTGTTGGGTCTTTCCTAAGGTGAAGTACCACTGTATACATTTCTCATCATTGTCCTGTACAACTACATACTCTATACATATATATATCTATACAATACTACTTACTACAGAAAACACACATATATATGTATATATATATATACACACACACACACACACACACACACACACACACACACACACACACACACACACACACACACACACACACACACACACACACGTACATATGTCCCCTTAACTCATCCTATGTCTAAATAATCAAGTATAATGTTTTTGATCAGATCATTTCTTTAAATGTCATTCATTTCTTAAGTTATAATTTCCTTCTCTGTTGCTGAATAATATTTGAATATTTCCTGGTCGTTGTTTGTACCAGGCTGGATACATCATTTGCAGGTTTTAACTTTAACCAAATCTTCAAACTTTAAAATTTTGGATTTATAAAACATGTTTGTGTGTTCTGTGTTCTGCCACATGGAGAATTCTCACAGACTCTTTTGTGTTTTGAATAATGAATCTGTGTGGGGTTTTTCATCCTCAAACAAGAGGCTGAAGCTCCTCCTGAGACCAACCCGAGAGACGAACCCGAGAGACGGACCCGAGAGACCAGCCCGAGAGACCAACCCGAGAGACCGACCCGAGAGACGGACCCGAGAGACGAACCCGAGAGACCGACCCGAGAGACCGACCCGAGAGACCGACCCGAGAGACCAGCCCGAGAGACGGACCCGAGAGACCGACCCGAGAGACGAACCCGAGAGACCGACCCGCAATAAAGAAGAAGAAAAGAATAAAACAAAGAAAAGAATAGAATAAAAAAGAAAAGACTAAAATAAAGAAGAATAAAATAAAGGTCACCAGGGTGTGGCGTTGCTCTGAGAAGCATGTCTTGTTTTAATATGTTTTATTGTATGTAATGACCATTTTAGACTGAAAACAGTGTCATTTTAGCTTCCAAGTCCAAACCTCTTTTGAGCTTTTTAAATATTCCTGTTTAAAACATTCTGGACTTTTAAAATGGACTCTGGATATGGACTACTAGCCTGTTAGCTAGTCCCACTCCACCTGGGCCTGGACTGCCGGATGATGGCTGCTCTCCACCTGGGCCTGCCTGGCTGCTGGTTCCTCTCCACCTGGGCCTGCCTGGCTGCTGGTTCCTCTCCACCTGGGCCTGGACTGCCGGATGATGGCTGCTCTCCACCTGGGCCTGGACTGCCGGATGATGGCTGCTCTCCACCTGGGCCTGGACTGCCGGATGATGGCTCCTCTCCACCTGGGCCTGGACTGCCGGATGATGGCTCCTCCACCTGGGCCTGGACTGCCGGATGATGGCTCCTCTCCACCTGGGCCTGGACTGCCGGATGATGGCTGCTCTCCACCTGGGCCTGGACTGCCGGATGATGGCTGCTCTCCACCTGGGCCTGCCTGGCTGCTGGTTCCTCTCCACCTGGGCCTGGACTGCCGGATGATGGCTGCTCTCCACCTGGGCCTGGACTGCCGGATGATGGCTGCTCTCCACCTGGGCCTGGACTGCCGGATGATGGCTCCTCTCCACCTGGGCCTGGACTGCCGGATGATGGCTGCTCTCCACCTGGGCCTGGACTGCCGGATGATGGCTGCTGACAGCAGTAGTGGTTTGTTAGGCTCCACAACTGTTCCACAAACAGCCTACAAAAGGTATGTCCTCGTGTGGTTGATGTTTGTGGTATCTGTGGTTTCCACTGGGTCAAGGCCCGACCCAACCTGAGACATTATACAGTTCTACTCAAATTGTGTCAATAATTGTGAAACCGACACTGCGCTTTTTTGGATTTGGATATCATGTATTGTTTTTGTCACGCTGGTAAAATTGCCAAATAACATCCAGCAAATCGAAACTGCAAGTAAGAAGGAAGAAGGGATGCATGTGAACATGAATACTTCTACTTTTAAGTGGTGACATTCAACTAAATCCAGGCCCCACAAATAAAGTTAATAAAAGTGATTTTACTGAAGTATGCATTGAAGGATCACAACAGCACCATCCTGTGGATAATTCTTGCACTGCAGTGGTGAAGACGCCCACTGGCCCTAGACAAGATGAAGATTTCTCATTGAAGCTTAAAGGGATATGCCACCCCCAGGTCAAACTTGGGCATCTCCCCACAGTCCAGAGACTAAAATAAGTGGTGGAAAGCGTTTTCCTGCTCACCCAGCCATTGTCCGAGTCTGTCGCCACTGACCGCCGCGGTATCTGGTGCTCCTCCGCCTTAGACTGGAGTCTAACGTCGCCAGAGAAAGATTTCGGCCAAAAGGAATTCATTTGCTCGATGCGTTTCCCAATTACTTTGTGTGTAGTGCGCATTCATATCGAGTGCAAATAAATGTGCAAATCAACACGGAGAGCTTGCCTTGGTCATTTTGGGTGGGAACTATTTTCCAGTGCGTAAGAATACAGCCGAATCACGCACCACGTTGTGCAACAGGGGAACTCCCTTCCCGGTGCGTAACTGGGATTCCCCTGGCAGCGTGCTGCGTGATTCGGCTTTATTCTTCCGCACTGGAAAATAGTTCCCACCATCACTTCCAGAGATGTTTTAGATTAGCGTTAGGCTAATGCCATTAGCCTAGCGCGACTTCTAGCCATAGCTCGGGGCATATAATATATTCCCCGAGCATGTAATATGCCCCGTGCGGGCTCCAAATAACACAAACTTTAGCACTTTTCAAATCATAGAAGCCCGATGTCTTAATGTAAGATTTTGTTTGAGTCAAAAGTGGCCTGTAATCCGAGATTTAGCCATAGTTTACAGCTTTGTGTTTCATGTTTGGGTCCCAGGAGCTGAGAGCACAGTCCGCACATGCGCACTGGCGTCCTCATCTACTCGAAACTATGGCTAAATCTCAGATTACAGGCCACTTTTGCTTCAAACGAAATCTTACATTAAGACATCGGGCTTCTATGATTTGAAAAGTGCTAAAGTTTGTGTTATTTGGAGACCGCACGGGGCATATTACATGCTCGGGGAATATATTATATGCCCCGAGCTATGGCTATAAGTTGCGCTAGGCTAACGGCGTTAGCCTAGCGCTAATGTAAAACATCTCTGGAAATGCTCCATATGACACCAAAGTGCTATGGGTGAGTAAAACATCTTGTTTTATTACCGAAATAAGGCTCAAATTGTAAAAAAAACGTTACTTTTCCTTTAATATGAACACTTCTTTTGAAGAAACAACTGGAGCTGGACTTGTACATCCTGGAGCTGGACTTGTAAATCCTGGAGCTGGACTTGTACATCCTGGAGCTGGACTTGTACATCCTGGAGCTGGACTTGTACATCCTGGAGCTGGACTTGTACATCCTGGAGCTGGACTTGTAAATCCTGGAGCTGGACTTGTACATCCTGGAGCTGGACTTGTACATCCTGGAGCTGGACTTGTAAATCCTGGAGCTGGACTTGTAAATCCTGGAGCTGGACTTGTACATCCTGGAGCTGGACTTGTAAATCCTGGAGCTGGACTTGTAAATCCTGGAGCTGGACTTGTAAATCCTGGAGCTGGACTTATACATCCTGGAGCTGGACTTGTACATCCTGGAGCTGGACTTGTAAATCCTGGAGCTGGACTTGTAAATCCTGGAGCTGGACTTGTAAATCCTGGAGCTGGACTTGTAAATCCTGGAGCTGGACTTGTAAATCCTGGAGCTGGACTTGTAAATCCTGGAGCTGGACTTGTACATCCTGGAGCTGGACTTATACATCCTGGAGCTGGACTTGTACATCCTGGAGCTGGACTTGTACATCCTGGAGCTGGACTTGTAAATCCTGGAGCTGGACTTGTACATCCTGGAGCTGGACTTGTACATCCTGGAGCTGGACTTGTACATCCTGGAGCTGGACTTGTACATCCTGGAGCTGGACTTATACATCCTGGAGCTGGACTTGTAAATCCTGGAGCTGGACTTGTACATCCTGGAGCTGGACTTGTACATCCTGGAGCTGGACTTGTACATCCTGGAGCTGGACTTGTACATCCTGGAGCTGGACTTGTACATCCTGGAGCTGGACTTGTAAATCCTGGAGCTGGACTTGTACATCCTGGAGCTGGACTTGTACATCCTGGAGCTGGACTTGTACATCCTGGAGCTGGACTTGTACATCCTGGAGCTGGACTTGTACATCCTGGAGCTGGACTTGTACATCCTGGCATAATGAATGATGTGACAAACAAGCCTCTATGTCTCATGGAAAGTCATTAAAATTAACAAGTGCTTCTTGTGCAGCAAATAAACAAAAAGAACTGAAATATTTTCAGACTGTAAATCATGCAAAAGTAATTTGGGACTCCACAGCCAAACCTAAAGGCATTTTGGGGGCTCATCTTAATATTCGAAGTCTTCTGTCAAAATTAAATGAAGTTCACAATTTATTGCACAACTCTAACATTGACTTTGTAGCATTGAGTGAATCTTGGCGACATAGTAATAAACCAACAAGCATGATTCATGTTCCTGGATATACACGCTACAGGAGAGAAAAGGGGGAGGTGTTCTGATTTATATCACAGAGTCTTAAATGTTCTGTCATTGAACTGGACACTTTTAGAATTGAATGTCTTGCTATAAATGTTGTGCTATCATCTACCATGACATTTAAATTTAGTTTTATATAACCCCCCTTCTCATTGTGCTTCTTTTTAATCATGATTTTGATGAAATAATGAAACAAATTAATCCAAAAAGTGAAACCATCTTACTGGGTGATTTTAATATAAATTGCAAACAGATATAAGATAATATAATGTCTGTATTGTCAAAACATAAACTGGCTCAAATTCTTTAAAAAACCGACCAGAATCACAAAAACTACACAAACTTTGATCGACTTAGTAATCACAAACAAACCAGAACGAGTCACCAAATCCTATAACCTTGTAACTGGTTTATCAGATCATAATATGACATTGCTGGTTAGGAAATTCACAAAGAAGCGATTAAAGTTTTTACTATCCCTAATCTTACAAAAAACCAAAGCGCTATTCCAAAAAACAAATTGCCCTTATTTGAAAATGAGTTAAAAAATATAAATTGGGACAGTGTGATTCAAATGAAAAATGTTAATCAATGTTGCAATCAGTTAATGGAGATTCTAGCAAAGATCATTAAAGGCAAATTAACGTTTTTTTACAATCTGAGCCTTCTTTCGGCAATAAAACAAGTAGTTTTACTCACCCATAGCAGTTTGGTGTCAATTGGAGCAGTATCGCAGAACTTATGTTGAGCCGTTCTGTTCTACTAATGATCCCGTATCCGTTAGCGTGAGTGCTCGGGGCATTACTTTGCGGTGTCCAAATAACACAAACTTTAGCACTTTTCAAATCACAGAAGATCGCTGTGCCAGGGTAGACTTTGAGTGGATTCCAAAACTGCCTGAAACCCGATATCGCAACAGTTCAGAGCGGTGTTAGCTTCTTTCGGACTAGCGGTGTTTACAAAACAGCTGAGTTCACGCATGCGCACTGTCCTCTCTGATGACGTCATCAAATGAAACTATAGCTGGATATCGGGTTTCAGGACGTTTTGGAATCCACTAAAAGTCTACGCTGACACAGCGATCTTCTGTGATTTGAAAAGTGCTAAAGTTTGTGTTATTTGGACACCGCAAAGTAATGCCCCGAGCACTCACGCTAACGGATACGGGATCATTGGTAGAACAGAACGGCTCCAACATAAGTTCTGCGATACTGCTCCAATTGACACCAAACTGCTATGGGTGAGTAAAACTACTTGTTTTATTGCCGAAAGAAGGCTCAGATTGTTAAAAAAAACGTTAATTTGCCTTTAAGAAGTTTTCCTGTGTTAGAAAAAACAATAGAAAACAAATGAGTGCCATGGATAAACCACATTATTAATGAACTCATGAAAAAACCAGACCATGCACTTAAAACTTCCTTAAAAACTAAATTGCAAACAGATATACTCGTCTTTAAAGGATTACAAAATAAGGTTGTTAGTGAATTGAGAAAGTCAAGGTCCTCGTACTTTATGCAGTTGTTCACCGAGTCGGCTGGGAATAGCTCATTCATTTGGAAACACATTAACAAGTTAACCACTCAGTAAACGGTATAACTAAGTTGAATATAGATGGAGTGGTCAGTAATGACTCTGCCAAAATCGCAAATGAATTTAATTCATATTTTACTAATTCAGTAGAGCAACTTGCAGCAAATTTTGACCCTATTTCTTTGCCATACAATGGTGAAGACTCAGCCTCACCTTTTAACATTACGATAGTTGAGCAATGTAAGATTGAGAAAATGATTAGCCAAGAAAAAGATATGTTTGACCTAGACACCTCCTTAATCAAGAAGCATAGAGCAATTTGATTAAAACCAATATTACATTTAGTAAACTTATCAATAGGAAAATGTGAATTCCCTGGAGGCTTTAAGACTGCTGTTGTGACACCAATTTTGAAGTCTGGGGCAGCTGAGGAGGCATGTCATTATCTCAACTGTACCTGTAATATCAAAGGTACTAGAGAAGTTGGAGGCTGAACAGTTGATGACTTATTTGGAAGAAAATAAACTACTTAAAGATCCCATGACATGGTACATGCTTTTATATGGCTCCTTAATGGTTCCCTAATACTGTAAATGAATCCTTCTTCAAAATCAACACTCACTGCATGAGAAAGAGAGATAAGATGAGAAAGAGTATTTTTTCTCTCTCTGAACAGGTCATAATGGGCGTTGTTGCTTGAATGCAAATGAGGAGAAAAGAGCTGGCCAATAGTAGAGGGTGGGGGCGTGGCCAAACTCTCCGCTCAGAGCTCAGAGCCCACAGCTGATCCATTTCCTTGTTTTTGCACGGGGGGAGAGATTTGAAGCGTTCCATTGAAAAATAAACGCATTTCCACCGAAAATAAAATTAAACCACTGCTGTTCAAAGGTCCAGAGGCTCAGATAAAGGACTTCCGAGCCTAGAAACACTCGGACGTGCCTCCAGGCAAATAAAAAAACGCATTTCGCATTGCCTAGCGCATTCGCGGTCCAAACTCTCTGGGCGTGATTTACAGAGACGCTGAGTACAGACAGACGGGGGTGGAACTGCATTTGCATTTCTTTTTTCCATCTGATGTCAATAAGTTTCCTTGTTCAAAATCGCCCGTTTGAGCTCCGATTTTTTGTAACGCAGAAAAGGATCGCAAATGCTCAGTTTAGACATTTCACAACTTTTAACCATGGGGGGGGGGGCTAAACAGGGTAGGGGAGCTCACATTAACGTTCAAAAACCTCAGAAAGTGAAAATTTCATGCCATGGGACCTTTAATTCTAAACAATATGGATTTAGACCAAACCATTCTACTGAAATGGCAGTTTGCCATTTTACAGAATTTGTAAAATGCACTTTAGACGACGGTAAATGCGTTGGAGCAGTATTTCTTGATTTTACAAAAGCATTTGATACTGTAAACCACATGGTCCTGATAAGGAAATTGAAACACCTAAATTTCTCTACACATGCATTAAGTTGGTTTAAATCTTGAACAGAGACAACAATGTGTTAAAATAAATGGTGTAAAATCAGAGATACAAAAATGTAATTTGGGTGTACCGCAAGGGTCCATTTTGGGCCCTCTGCTTTTCTGCTTGTATATAAATGATATGCCAAAAGTCTGCAAAGACACCATTTGCCAAATGTATGCAGATGATACAATCATTTACGTAGCAGCAGACACCCCAAAAAAGGCTTCAGAGTTGTTAAACAAACAGCTAAGCAGCATCAGAATGGCTCCAAAACAATTGCTTAACTCTGAATTACACCAAAACTGTCTCAATGTGTTTTTTCACTGAAGAAAATAAACAATGAACTTAAAATAATCATTGATAAACATGAAATAGAGCAGGTACATGAATTTAAGTATTTGGGAGTGGTTTTGGACTCTAAATTGAAATTTGATGCCCACGTTAAAGACCATAAAGACAAATATAAACTGTTTTCGTATGATTCGATCCTGCTGCAAAAGTATATTTTCATGCTATGATTTTATCCCACATGGCAGATTGTTCCATTGTCTGGGGCCAAGCCACAAAATCTGTTCTTAAACCTTTGGTATCGCTGCATAAACAAGCACTTAAGATATTTGACCAAAAACCAATCAAATGGCATCATTGAAAAATTATCCAAAAATATAACATGACATTTGAGAACTTTGTAACTTATACATTTTTAAAAGCCATTTTTAAGTGCCTTAATGGCCTTGCTCCTAAAGAAATGTGCAATTTAGTGCAAAAGTATCCAAATGAAGGAGTAAGGACGAGAGCTGGAGTGAGTGGGAACTGCAAAGTTAAAAGATGTCGGACGACTCTGGGTCAGTCGGCTTTTCTCAGTAAAAGCGTCGCGTCTGTGGAACTCTCTGTCACTGGAGCCTGTCACATTCGGACTAGGGTTGGGCGGTAATACGGTAATACGGTATACTGCGGTATCTAAAAATAGCAACGGTATCAGATTCATTACCGTCATTAAAAAAAAAAAAAATCTTGCCCTAATATAATATTAACTATAATTAATTTAATGCCTAAATAAAGAGTGTTTGTCCAGCACTTATGTATGTGTGGTTGTGTTTGTTAATTTAATACTATTACAGTTTAAAACTCATATTACTATCGGAGAGATGACGTTCGATGAAGTTCCTGGATGTTGCGTCGTCACGTGACATTACCGCTCATAAGGGAGAAGGAGAAGACAACATGACAGACCGCGCTGAGTTGGTCCCAAAGTAAAACACAACATCTGCAATTTGGCAGCATTTCGGATTTCGGCCAAATGACAAGGGAGAGCCGGGAAATGTCAACGAGGCTGTGTGTAAAACGTGCATGCAGACTGTGGCGGTGTTCTGGTGAAACATCCTACCCGTCGAGAGAGAACAGCGGCACTGTGGAGGAGCAAGTGTAGTGCACTCGTGAATGTATGCATAATTCACCTTCTTAACTGTGTTGTTACAGCTTTGCCATGCGGGTTTTGCTCAGTTCTTGGTTAAGCACTTGGTTATAAAGTCACTGCTTCTGATAATGATTCCTGTTGGTTTGTTAGCTTTAGCCCACAGACAATTTGTTATTTCGTTCCGTCGGTTGGCTGCTGTATTTGCACTTTAAACATTTGTTAATAAAAGTTACTAATTTTGTACATGTTTTGTTATGTTTTCAGTATCATTAGGCCTATGTAATGCTGCTATTCTGTTTCTGAACGGTAAAGGTGCAAGCTGAGGCCACTCCACTGTAGTGCTACCAAGTGTTTTTTTTTTTAATTTATTTATTCATTTTTTTAGCCTTAGCAACGGTAATACCGTATACCCCGGGAAAATGTGGACACGGTTTAACGGTATCAAAATTTGGATACCGCCCAACTCTAATTCGGACATTAGACTTTTCTCCACAAAATTGAAAAGCTCAAAGAGAATCAACAGTGTGAACACTGAGCTGCCCTTGTGTACAGTGGACAATCATGGACAATCTTTTATGTGTGTGTTTTATGCTTTTTATTAACTGTTCTCCCCCTTTTTATTAACTGTTTTTATGAACTGTTCTCCCCCTTTTTATTAACTGTTTTTATGAACTGTTCTCCCCCTTTTTATTAACTGTTTTTATGAACTGTTCTCCCCCTTTTTATTAACTGTTTTTATGAACTGTTCTCCCCTACACATTAAAAGCCGAACAGGGACGGAGGCTGCAAATGAGCTGATGCCTATAAGTCTTATGTGCACAGACACCGGTGACCTGTTGGTGGCAGTGTTTAATGTACTGTCCCTGTCAAATAAATACATACATAAAATAAAAGAATAAAAGAATAAAATAAAAGAAGAAGAAAATAAAGAAAAGAAGAAAATAAAGAAGAAAAAATAAGAATAAAAGAATAATATAAAAGAATAAAATGAAGAATAAAATAAAGAAAAAAATAAAGAAGAATAAAAATAAAAGAATAAAATAAAAGAAGAAGAAAATAAAGAAAAGAAGAAAAAATAAGAATAAAAGAATAATATAAAAGAATAAAATGAAGAATAAAATAAAGAAAAAAAAATAAAGAAGAATAAAAATAGAATAAAATAAAAAAGGATAAAATAAAGGATAAAATGAAGAATAAAAGAATAAAATAAAAGAAGAAGAAAATAAAGAAAAGAAGAAAATAAAGAAGAAAAAAATAAGAATAAAAGAATAATATAAAAGAATAAAATGAAGAATAAAATAAAGAAAAACAATAAAGAAGAATAAAAATAAAAGAATAAAATAAAAAAGGATAAAATAAAGGATAAAATAAAGAATAAAATAAAAGAAGAAGAAAATAAAGAAAAGAAGAAAAAATAAGAAGAAAAGAATAATATAAAAGAATAAAATGAAGAATAAAATAAAGAAAAAAATAAAGAAGAATAAAAATAGAATAAAATAAAAAAGGATAAAATAAAGGATAAAATGAAGAATAAAAGAATAAAATAAAAGAAGAAGAAAATAAAAGAAGAAAAAAATAAGAATAAAAGAATAATATAAAAGAATAAAATGAAGAATAAAATAAAGAAAAAAAAATAAAGAAGAATAAAAATAAAAGAATAAAATAAAAAAGGATAAAATAAAGGATAAAATGAAGAATAAAAGAAGAAAATAAAAGAAGAAGAAAATAAAGAAAAGAAGAAAAAAATAAGAATAAAAGAATAATATAAAAGAATAAAATGAAGAATAAAATAAAGAAAAAAAAAAAAAAGAAGAATAAAAATAAAAGCGCCCTCAGGCTGCTGCTCTGATCACTTTGTTTGATCAGAAAACTGATCTGCTCTGAGCGCTTTTGTGGAACTTTCCTCTGTTTCCTTGGAGAATGTTCTTAATGCTGCACTGTGGAATATTCTATCCAAAGAAGCATTTCCATGGAAACCAAATCAGAGTCAGGCCTGTGGAGGGCGAGTTCAATGAGTTTATTGAGTGAATGAACAGAACATAACACACGTGTCGACAGATTCATATCATTTCTGTACATAAATAAACATGTCTCAAAGGATTCTGGGAAGAATCCCGCCCCTTTTACAGTCACTTACACATTAATATTCTCCAGTTTCCTCTGAACCATCATCACATATACACTTATATTTACAATGTGCACAGATAAAGTATTTATAATAATTTAATTCACTAAACTTTACAACCTCACATCACTAGAACCACTCAGATACCAGATTTGTATCATATATTTTAAACTGCTTAAAGTTTGAGCAGAGTTTAGTTCATCACATTTTCACCCCACAGATATCGGCCGATACCGATATTTCTTTCTTTTTAATTCTGAGAAAACATTTTATACAGACTGAAAATCAGGCAAAATACATTTTTGAATGTCTTTTTTTATTTTCAAAATGTGTTTTGACTCCTGATTTTTCTTTTTTTTTTTTTTATAGTGTAACATTTTTTTTATAGTGTAACATTGTGTTCTGCGTCCTGATTGGCTAAGAGACCTTTGCCGATTGATGTTATAGATGGAGGACGTGTGGGGTGTGGGGGGGGGGGGGCAGACCGAGACTAGACCTGGACTAAACCAGGTCTAGACCAGGTCTAGACCAGGTCTAGACCAGGTCTGAACCAGGATTAAACTACGGCCTGCGGCTCTTTGCCTGGTTTGGTGCGGCTCTTTGCCTGGTTTGGTGCGGCTCTTTGCCTGGTTTCGCGCGGCTCTTTGCCTGGTTCCGCGCGGCTCTTTGCCTGGTTCCGCGCGGCTCTTTGCCTGGTTCGGTGCGGCTCTTTGCCTGGTTTCTTGCGGCTCTTTGCCTGGTTCCGCGCGGCTCTTTGCCTGGTTCCGCACGGCTCTTTGCCTGGTTCCGCGCGGCTCTTTGCCTGGTTCCGCGCGGCTCTTTGCCTGGTTCCGCGCGGCTCTTTGCCTGGTTTCTTGCGGCTCTTTGCCCGGTTTGGCGCGGCTCTTTGCCTGGTTTGGCGCGGCTCTTTGCCTGGTTTCGTGCGGCTCTTTGCCTGGTTTGGCGCGGCTCTTTGCCTGGTTTCCTGCGGCTCTTTGCCTGGTTTGGCGCGGCTCTTTGCCTGGTTTGGCGCGGCTCTTTGCCTGGTATGGCGCGGCTCTTTGCCCGGTTTCGCGCGGCTCTTTGCCCGGTTTCGCGCGGCTCTTTGCCCGGTTTCGTGCGGCTCTTTGCCCGGTTTCGTGCGACTCTTTGCCCGGTTTCGTGCGACTCTTTGCCCGGTTTGGCGCGGCTCTTTGCCTGGTTTCTTGCGGCTCTTTGCCTGGTTCCGCGCGGCTCTTTGCCTGGTTCCGCGCGGCTCTTTGCCTGGTTTGGTGCGGCTCTTTGCCTGGTTTCTTGCGGCTCATTGCCTGGTTTCGGGCGGCTCTTGTGTTCGTTCATGTTGAGGTTTGATCGGACGGTTTGGACACAGGTCTCGTGCCGGTCATGCTGCGCTATCACGGATTTGAGCACGATGAGCGCACGTGTCCCCGCCCACTTTTACACATCGGGCCGATACAGATATGTTAAAAAATGTGGCAATATCGGCCGATACCGATGTTAATGCCGATATATCGTGCGTCCCTAACAGAACCTCTTGTGGTCGGCGCTAGAGCAGGTTTATATCCTGTTCCTCTGTAAACACATCTGGAATATTTACTGCTGTTTGAACATAAGTCCTGACAAATATTATCAAACTCTTAAAGTCACATGTTTATCTGTGTAACAAATCCTCACTAAAAAAAACACTTTTATTTCAGTCTGTTTTTTGGCTGTGGCTTTAAAGCCACTGAGGAACATTCCAGCACATGGACGTCATGACGACGAGCAGGTGGTGCAGGAACGTTTTGGTATTTCCTGTTTGCAGCTCGTGTAAACACCGAGAGACGTGTTTATGTTCAGAGCCACACCTTCTGCTGTGAGGTGCACACTCACACCAGGGGTCCAACCAGGGACCTTCTGCTGTGAGGTGCACACTCACACCAGGGGTCCAACCAGGGACCTTCTGCTGTGAGGTGCACACTCACACCAGGGGTCCAACCAGGGACCTGCTGCTGTGAGGTGCACACCCACACCAGGGGTCCAACCAGGGACCTGCTGCTGTGAGGTGCACACCCACACCAGGGGTCCAACCAGGGACCTGCTGCTGTGAGGTGCACACTCACACCAGGGGTCCAACCAGGGACCTGCTGCTGTGAGGTGCACACTCACACCAGGGATCCAACCAGGGACCTGCTGTTGTGAGGTGCACACCCACACCAGGGGTCCAACCAGGGACCTGCTGCTGTGAGGTGAAGGGGCTAACCACTCTGTCACGCCATGTATGAGGCAAAGTAAAAGTAACAAACATTTAAACTCGAAGTGCTTTTGTTCAAAAACCCCGAGTCTGGTCCCTTCTGTGGAGAGGCGAGCTCCTGTAAGGTCAGGTCTGTGGAGGGGCGAGCTCCTGTAAGGTCAGGTCTGTGGAGGGGCGAGCTCCTGTAAGGGCAGGTCTGTGGAGGGGCGAGCTCCTGTAAGGGCAGGTCTGTGGAGGGGCGAGCTCCTGTAAGGTCAGGTCTGTGGAGAGGCGAGCTCCTGTAAGGTCAGGTCTGTGGAGCTCCTGTAAGGTCAGGTCTGTGCGAGCTCCTGTAAGGTCAGGTCTGTGGAGAGGCGAGCTCCTGTAAGGTCAGGTCTGTGGAGGGGCGAGCTCCTGTAAGGTCAGGTCTGTGTGAGCTCCTGTAAGGTCAGGTCTGTGGAGCTCCTGTAAGGTCAGGTCTGTGGAGGGGCGAGCTCCTGTAAGGTCAGGTCTGTGTGAGCTCCTGTAAGGTCAGGTCTGTGGAGCTCCTGTAAGGTCAGGTCTGTGGAGGGGCGAGCTCCTGTAAGGTCAGGTCTGTGGAGGGGCGAGCTCGCTCCCGGGGCCTCAGAAGCTTCAGTCTTTTAACGTGGCGAGGTACGAGATCAGGGCCATGAGCACGGGCGCCACGGCGATCAGGGCGAACAGCGTTACTATGGCGATGATGCTGAACTTTTTGGCCTTTTGGGCGAAGATGGCGGCTTTGTCCGGGTCGTGTCTCTGACGCTCTTTGGCCTGAAAAACAAAAGTTGAATAATAATAATGTTTTCTGTTCCTGTCCCTCCTCCAGGGGACGAGGCAGGTCTGTGGAGAGGGGAGCACATCCAGGAGAAAGTTACACACTGGGGCTTTAAATATGTTTAAATCACCTGTGTCCATGTCCTCATTAGGGGACAGACGGAGACAGGGACAGGAGGTGAGACAGGGACAGGAGACAGGGACACAGACAGGGACACGGACAGGAGACAGGGACAGGAAACAGGGACAGGAGACAGGGACAGGAGACAGGGACACAGACAGGGACACGGACAGGAGACAGGGACACAGACAGGGACACGGACAGGAGACAGGGACACGGACAGGGACAGGAGACAGGGACAGGAGGTGGGACAGGGACAGGAGACAGGGACACGGACAGGAGACAGGGACACAGACAGGGACAGGAGACAGGGACAGGAGGTGGGACAGGGACAGGAGACAGGGACACAGACAGGGACACAGACAGGGACACGGACAGGAGACAGGAGGTGAGACAGGGACAGGAGACAGAGACAGGGACACAGACAGGGACACGGACAGGAGACAGGAACAGGAGACAGGGACAGGAGACAGGGACAGGAGACAGGGACACGGACAGGAGACAGGGACACAGACAGAGACACGGACAGGAGACAGGGACACGGACAGGAGACAGGGACACAGACAGGAGACAGGGACACAGACAGGGACAGGAGACAGGGACACGGACAGGAGACAGGGACACGGACAGGAGACAGGGACACAGACAGGAGACAGGGACACAGACAGGGACAGGAGACAGGGACACGGACAGGAGACAGGGACACGGACAGGAGACAGGGACACAGACAGGGACAGGAGACAGGGACAGGAGGTGGGACAGGAGACAGGGACACAGACAGGGACACAGACAGGGACACGGACAGGAGACAGGAGGTGAGACAGGGACAGGAGACAGAGACAGGGACACAGACAGGGACACGGACAGGAGACAGGAACAGGAAACAGGGACACGGACAGGAGACAGGAACAGGAAACAGGGACAGGAGACAGGGACAGGAGACAGGGACACAGACAGGGACACGGACAGGAGACAGGGACACAGACAGGGACACAGACAGGAGACACGGACAGGAGACAGGGACAGGAGATAGGGACAGGAGGTGAGACAGGGACAGGAGACAGGGCCACAGACAGGAGACAGGGACAGGAGGTGAGACAGGGACACAGACAGGGACAGGAGGTGGGACAGGAGACAGGGACACAGACAGGGACAGGAGATAGGGACAGGAGGTGAGACAGGGACACGGACAGGAGACAGGGACAGGAGACAGGGACACAGACAGGAGACAGGAACAGGAAACAGGGACAGGAGACAGGGACAGGAGACAGGGACAGGAGACAGGGACAGGAGACAGGGACACGGACAGGAGACAGGAACAGGAAACAGGGACAGGAGACAGGGACAGGAGACACGGACAGGAGACAGGGACACAGACAGGGACACAGACAGGAGACACGGACAGGAGACAGGGACACAGACAGGGACACGGACAGGAGACAGGGACAGGAGACAGGGACAGGAGACAGGGACACAGACAGGGACACGGACAGGAGACAGGGACAGGAGACAGGGACAGGAGACAGGGACACAGACAGGAGACAGGAACAGGAAACAGGGACAGGAGACAGGGACAGGAGACAGGGACAGGAGACAGGGACAGGAGACAGGGACACGGACAGGAGACAGGAGACAGGAACAGGAAACAGGGACAGGAAACAGGGACAGGAGACAGGGACAGGAGACAGGGACACAGACAGGGACACAGACAGGAGACAGGGACACAGACAGGGACACAGACAGGGACACAGACAGGAGACAGGGACACAGACAGGGACACAGACAGGAGACAGGGACAGGAGACAGGGACAGGAGATAGGGACAGGAGGTGAGACAGGGACAGGAGACAGGGACACAGACAGGAGACAGGGACAGGAGGTGAGACAGGGACACAGACAGGGACAGGAGGTGGGACAGGAGACAGGGACACAGACAGGGACACAGACAGGAGACAGGGACAGGAGATAGGGACAGGAGGTAAGACAGGGACACAGACAGGGACACAGACAGGGACAGGAGCGGACCTTGACGGAGTACTTAAGGGCGATGATCCCGACACACGACAGTCCGCACACGATGCTCATGATTGACAGGCGCCTGTAGTAGTTGTCACGGCAACAGCCCCCCGCCGCGTGCCGTAAAGCGTGGAACCTGCCGTGACGGCGGGAGCTCGGGTCCTTCAGGTCCTCCGGGTCTTTGGACTCGTGGCCCGAACCCGGACCGATGATCACCTCCCCCACGTCCTCGTCTGTCCAGGGCATCTGACGCAAACACACACTGGTTCAGTCCTGGTTTAGACCTGGTTTAGTCCTGGTTTAGACCTGGTTTAGACCTGGTTTAGTCCTGGTTTAGACCTGGTTTGGTCCTGATTTAGACCTGGTTTAGTCCTGGTTTAGACCTGGTTTAGTCCTGGTTTAGACCTGGTTTAGACCTAGTTTAGACCTGGTTTAGTCCTGGTTTAGACCTAGTTTAGACCTGGTTTAGTCCTGGTTTAGACCTGGTTTAGACCTAGTTTAGACCTGGTTTAGTCCTGGTTTAGACCTGGTTTAGTCCTGGTTTAGACCTAGTTTAGACCTGGTTTAGTCCTGGTTTAGACCTGGTTTAGTCCTGGTTTAGACCTAGTTTAGACCTGGTTTAGTCCTGGTTTAGACCTGGTTTAGTCCTGGTTTAGACCTAGTTTAGACCTGGTTTAGTCCTGGTTTAGACCTGGTTTATCACCCCTGCCCTCACCCCCAATGGAGGAGCCCTGCTCTATCTCCTTGTCACCTGGGCAGGTGAGAAGGCAGCTGGAGAAAGTGCGCCAGAACAAGTCTCCAGGACCTGACCAAATCAACCCCTGTGTGCTAAGAACTTGTGCAGCCCACCTCACTGGGATCCTGCACTTTCTCTTCGCACTGAGTCTGAAGCTTGAAAGGATACCGGTGCTTTGGAACACCTCCTGCAGAAGACCTCCTGCAGAAGACCTCCTGCAGAAGACCTCCTGCAGAAGACCTCCTGTAGAAGACCTCCTGCATTGTGCCAGTGCCCAAGAAGCCTGTCCCATCTGGACTCAATGACTTCAGACCAGTTGCACTGACATCTCATGTCATGAAAGTGTTTGAGAGACTTGTTCTGGCTCAGCTCAGACCCCTGGTGGCTCCATCCCTGGACCCTCTACAGTTTCCCTCTCAGGCCCACATGAGTGTGGAGGATGCTGTAATCTATCGTCTACAGCGGGCTCACTCACACCTGGAGAGTGTTAAGGGCTCTGTGAGGATATTTGATTTCTCCAGTGCCTTTAACACAATCCAGCCCTCTCTGATGGGTGAGAAACTGCTCAGGATGGGTGTCAGCTCCTCCACTGTCTCCTGGATTACTGACTCCCTGTCAGGCCTCAGTACGACTGCGGACCACCCTGTCTGACACTGTGGTCAGTAATGTAGGAGCCCCTCAGGGTACAGTCCTGTCTCCGTTCCTGTTCACTCTGTACACCTCTGATTTCCAGTACAGCTCCAGGTCCATTTGCAGAAGATTAAGATTAAGATTAAGCCTTTATTGGTCTCACACACAGTGACACATGGGAGAAATTTGACTTCTGCATTTGACCCATCCTTTTCAGGAGCAGTGAGCAGCCATCGTTTGGCGCCCGGGGGGCAGTACCGTGAAGGGTCTTGCCCAAGGACCCACACTGGCTAGCTCATTGCCGGGGGATTCGAACTCACAACCTCCGGGGAGAAAGTCTCTGATGACTCTGCAGTGGTTGGGTGTATCAGGGATGGACAGGAGATGGAGTACAGGACGCTGATTGCAAATTTTGTGGAGTGGTCCCAGGCAAACCATCTGCTCCTGAACTTAGACAAGACCAAAGAACTGGTGACTGACTTCAGGAGGATGAGGTCACCTGTGGAGCCTATTAACATCAAGGGTCATGAGGTGGAGATCGTGGACTGCTACAAGAACCTGGGCGTTCATGTGGACAACAGGCTGGACTGGAGGGACAACTGTAATGCTGTGTACAAGAAGAACATGAGCAGACTACTTCCTGAGGAAGCTCAGGTCTTTTGTGTGCAGTAAGTTACTGGAGATCTTCTACCAGTCTGTGGAGGCCAGCGCCCTGGACTCTGCTGTGGTTCTGCTGGGGGAGCAGCACCAGTAAAAGAGACATCGGACGGATTGACAAACTGATCCGTAAAGCTGGTCACGTGATCTGCTGTGAGCTGGAGACATTTGTCACAGTGAGGGACAGGAGGACACTGGACAAACTGCTCTTCATCATGGACACTCCTGCTCACCCACTGCACCAGACCATAGAGGGACAGAGGAGCTCATTCTCCAACAGGCTCCTACAGCTCCACTCAAACAGTGAGAGATACAGGACTACATTCATACCATACTCCATACAAGTGTACAACAACTCACCTTATGGAACAGATAATACTCCCTACAAGTGTACAACAACTCACCCTTATGTAACAGATAATACTCCCTACAAGTGTACAACAACTCACCTTATGTAACAGATAATACTCCCTACAACTGTACAACAACTCACCTTATGTCACAGATAATACTCCCTACAACTGTACAACAACTCACCTTATGTGACAGATAATACTCCCTACAACTGTACAACAACTCACCTTATGTAACAGATAATACTCCCTACAACTGTACAACAACTCACCCTTATGTAACAGATAATACTCCCTACAACTGTACAACAACTCACCTTATGTCACAGATAATACTCCCTACAACTGTACAACAACTCACCCTTATGTAACAGATAATACTCCCTACAACTGTACAACAACTCACCTTATGTAACAGATAATACTCCAACTGTGCACACCTGGTACTGAACATCATATTTGATACAGTATTTTATATTTGACGACTACTTTTCTATTTAAATCTGATTGTACATATATATTTATTATTATCTTATGTTTATAATTGTGTCTGTTGCTCTTTGGTGTTTTTCCATCTATTTTTCTTCTTGTTCTTTCACCCTCTGTTTTTATATTATATATTATATATTATATATTATATATTATATTTGATGAGTGAGCTACTGTACCCAAAACAATTTCCCTTGTGGATCAATAAAGTTTGTCTAAGTCTAAATTTAGACCTGTTTTTATCCTCCAGATGAATCACAAATGAGAGTTCAAAACTGTCACATGTTTTAATATTTCTTCTTTCACTTTTATCTTTGTCACATCAGTTTGGCCTTTTTACTGTCAGACAGAAATCAGATCATGATCAGATTATGATCAGATTATGGTCAGATTATGATCAGATTATGATCAGATTATGATCAGATTATGATCAGATCATGATCAGATTATGATCAGATTATGGTCAGATTATGATCAGATTATGATCAGATTATGATCAGATTATGATCAGATTATGATCAGATCATGATCAGATTATGATCAGATTATGATCAGATTATGATCAGATTTCTGTGTGCAGGTGTCTCCAGAGTGTCTGGAGCTGTTTCTGTTTGTGTGTGTTTAATGTACACATTTTAAATGTCAAAACTCAACTTTCACATCCTGGTTTAGACCTGGTTTAGACCTGGTTTAGTCCTGGTTTAGTCCTGGTTTAGTCCTGGTTTAGTCCTGGTTTAGTCCTGGTTTAGTCCTGCTCCAAGACTCTGTTTAACAGCAGAATTTTATCTCCAAATCAACAAAACCGGAAACACAAAGTTAAACAGAGTCAATATTAGGTTTTCTTATTCATACAAGTACTGCAACTACTACTACTACTACTACTGCCACTACTGCAACTACTACTACTACTACTACTACTACTGCTACTACTGCTACTGCTACTACTGCTACTGCTACTACTGCTACTACTACTACTACTACTACTGCTACTACTACTACTACTGCAACTACTACTACTACTACTACTGCCACTACTGCAACTACTACTACTACTACTGCCACTACTGCAACTACTACTACTACTACTACTGCCACTACTGCAACTACTACTACTACTACTGCCACTACTGCAACTACTACTACTACTACTGCCACTACTGCAACTACTACTACTACTACTGCCACTACTGCAACTACTACTACTACTACTACTGCCACTACTGCAACTACTACTACTACTACTACTGCCACTACTGCAACTACTACTACTACTACTACTACTGCCACTACTGCAACTACTACTACTACTACTACTGCCACTACTACTACTACTACTACTACTACTAAATTACAGTTCTTACCTGTACTGTTACTGCTCTTTGAAATACTGATCCTAAACTGCCTGAGGAGACAGACACGTCTGAACAAGTGGGACTAAACCAGGTCTAAACCAGGTCTAAACCAGGTCTAAACCAGGACTAAACCAGGACTAAACCAGGACTAAACCAGGTCTAAACCAGGTCTAAACCAGGTCTAAACCAGGACTAAACCAGGTCTAAACCAGGTCTAAACCAGGACTAAACCAGGTCTAAACCAGGTCTAAACCAGGACTAAACCAGGTCTAAACCAGATCTAAACCAGGTCTAAACCAGGTCTAAACCAGGACTAAACCAGGACTAAACCAAAAGATTTCTTGTATTTTTCTTATGACAAATGAGGCGAGTTTCATGTTTCACAACAGAAACTCGCCTGAGCTGAACTCCCTCACAAAGAATGGGTTAGTCTGGGATTAGACCCAGTTCAGACCTGGATTAGACCCAGTTCAAACCTGGTTTTGTCTTAGTTTACACTTTTCTTTTTTTATTTTGTTGCTAAGAACTGACATTGTCAGTTTACCAAAGGAGTCACCTCCATAGACCAGTCCAATTAGTCCTGGTTTAGTTCTAGTGTAGTCCTGGTTCAGTCCTGGTTTAGTTCTAGTGTAGTCCTGGTTCAGTCCTGGTTTAGTTCTGAACATTTTAAAAAACAAATCACTCACTCTGAGCAGGTCTGACTTCTCTTTCCCACGGATCCTCCCACTCCGCCTCAACAAAAAGAACACAAATCCAGACCTCTTAGTCCTGGTTTAGACCTGGTTTACTTCTGGTTTAGTCCTGGTTTAGTCCTGGTTTAGTCCTGGTTTAGTCCTGGTTTAGTCCTGGTTTAGTCCTGGTTTAGCCCTTGTCTCAGAACAGTTTGAGTCCAGGGCAGGTTCAGGCTCGTCGCTGTAAAAGTTGTTGAATGACAGAAAATCCTGAGAGCGAAACTAAGAAACACCCAAAGAGAACTCCTCCCCCAGACCGGGACTAAACCAGGACTAAACCAGGACTAAACCGGGTCTAAACCAGGACTAAACCAGGACTAAACCAGGTCTAAACCAGGACTAAACCAGGACTGAACTAGGTGTAAACCGGGACTAAACCAGGACTAAACCAGGACTAAACCAGGACTAAACCAGGAGTAAACCAGGACTGAACTAGGTGTAAACCGGGACTAAACCAGGACTAAACCAGGACTAAACCAGGTCTAAACCAGGACTAAACCAGGACTAAACCAGGACTGAACTAGGTGTAAACCGGGACTAAACCAGGTCTAAACCAGGACTAAACCAGGACTGAACTAGGTGTAAACCGGGACTAAACCAGGACTAAACCAGGACTAAACCAGGACTGAACTAGGTGTAAACCGGGACTAAACCAGGTCTAAACCAGGACTAAACCAGGACTGAACTAGGTGTAAACCGGGACTAAACCGGGACTAAACCAGGACTGAACTAGGTGTAAACCGGGACTAAACCAGGTCTAAACCAGGACTAAACCAGGACTGAACTAGGTGTAAACCGGGACTAAACCAGGACTGAACTAGGTGTAAACCGGGACTAAACCAGGTCTAAACCAGGACTGAACCAGGTCTAAACCAGGACTAAACCAGGTCTAAACCAGGACTATGACATGTTTCAGGTTGGGTTTTAAACATGTTCTGTTGTGTCTCTAGGCAAGACACTTCTCTCTCCTTCACTTTATGATCACTTTATTTAAATCCTGATTATTGATTATTTATCGTCCTCATTTGCAGCTCTGGTGTTTTTTAAGGAACAAAAATCCCCCAGAATCCTGTTTCAGTTTCACATCAAACGAGTTTACAGGAAATCACACTGTTTCAGCACAAGTGTCCTGCTCGTGGGCACAAGGACAGAACCTCCTGTCTGTCCCTCCTGTCTGTCCCGGTGTCTGACCCGGTGTCTGACCCGGTGTCTGACCCGGTGTATGACCCGGTGTCCGACCCGGTGTCCGACCCGATGTATGACCCGGTGTCCGACCCGGTGTCTGACCCGGTGTCTGACCCGGTGTATGACCCGGTGTATGACCCGGTGTCTGACCCGGTGTCTGACCCGGTGTCCGACCCGGTGTCTGACCCGGTGTATGACCCGGTGTCTGACCCGGTGTATGACCCGGTGTCTGACCCGGTGTCTGACCCGGTGTCTGACCCGGTGTATGACCCGGTGTCTGACCCGGTGTATGACCCGGTGTATGACCCGGTGTCCGACCCGGTGTCTGACCCGGTGTCCGTCCGGGTGTCTGACCCTGTGTCCGACCCGGTGTCTGACCCGGTGTCCGTCCGGGTGTCCGACCCGATGTCCGACCCGGTGTATGACCCGGTGTATGACCCGGTGTCTGACCCGGTGTCCGTCCGGGTGTCTGACCCGGTGTCCGACCCGGTGTATGACCCGATGTCCGACCCGGTGTATGACCCGTTGTCCGTCCGGGTGTCTGACCCGGTGTCCGACCCGGTGTATGACCCGGTGTCTGACCCGGTGTATGACCCGATGTCCGACCCGGTGTATGACCCGGTGTCTGTCCGGGTGTCTGACCCGGTGTCCGACCCGGTGTATGACCCGGTGTCTGACCCGGTGTATGACCCGGTGTCCGTCCGGGTGTCTGACCCGGTGTCCGACCCGGTGTCCGACCCGATGTCCGACCCGGTGTCCGACCCGGTGTCTGACCCGGTGTATGACCCGGTGTCTGACCCGGTGTCTGACCCGGTGTCCGACCTGATGTCCGACCCGGTGTCTGACCCGGTGTATGACCCGGTGTCCGTCCGGGTGTCTGACCCGGTGTCCGACCCGGTGTATGACCCGGTGTCTGACCCGGTGTATGACTCCAGGTGATTCAGAGACATTCCTCTGTCAAGACCAGGACCGGACCAGGACCAGGACCGGACCAGGACCAGGACCGGACCAGGACCAGGGCAGGACCAGGGCAGGACAAGACCTGGATCAGGACTGGATCAGGACCGGACCAGGACCGGACCAGGACCGGATCAGGACTGGAGCAGGACCCGGATCTGACTGGTGTCTGACCCGGTGTCCGTGTGTTTGTCCAGGTGGAAACACGTGACCTCTGACCCAGAAACTCCAGGTGATTCAGAGACATTCCTCTGTCAAGACCAGGACCGGACCAGGACCGGACCAGGACCAGGGCAGGACAAGACCTGGAGCAGGACTGGAGCAGGACCGGAGCAGGACTATAAGACAATAAATAAATAAAAATAAATAAATCAATTAATTAAATGAAAACAAATAATACAAAAAATAAATAAAAAGAAAAAAAGGATACAATCATTTTTTTCTTTTTATTTATTTCTTTTTTGGGTTCCAGTAAAAAAAATAATAAAAAAATTAAATAAATAAAAAGAAGTAATTTAAAAAATAAACGTACTTCCGGTTAAAGAATAAATAAATGAATAAAAATTTATTTATTAATTAATTAAATGAAATAATACAAAAAAAAAAGAAATGTACTTCCAGTTAAAAAAAAATTAATTAAATAAAAAGAAATTATTTTTAAAAAAAGAAAAAGAAATGTAGTTCTGGTTAAAGAATAAATAAATACAAATGCTATTAATGAAAAGAAATAATAAAAAAAAATAAAAAGAAATGTACTTTAATGTACCGATTTAAAAAATATATTAATAACAAATAATTAAAAACATAAAATAAATGTACTTCCGGGACCGGGGGGCGGGGCTGGGCGCGCTCTTTTTCAATGAGTCCCGCCCCTTTCCCTTCACTGACCAATCAGATCGCGCCAAACAGAGAACACGGAAGCGACACCAAAACATCACAATCTGCCCCGTGTCATCTCAAATACCCCCGATATTTCACCGTCCCCGGGTTTGTGTGACCGTCCCCGGGTTTGTGTGACCGTCCCCGGGTTTGTGTGACCGTCCCCGGGTTCAGGGTCATGTCTGCGGGCTCCGGGGGGCCTCTCGCCCTGGAGCGGTACGGGAGCGCGGGGGTCTGGAGCTACCGCGCGGAGGGAGCGGAGATCCGGAGACAGAGAGACGGACCCGGGGGACACACGGGGACCGGCCTCCGCAGCCTCTTCAAAGTCAGTCTAAAAGAGTTTAAAAGAGTCTAAAAGAGTCTAAAAAGAGTTTAAAAGAGTCTAAAAGATGTGTGTGTCCGGTCTGAAGTACTTTCCGCCTCTTTTTCCTAAAATGTCGGACTGAAGTGAGTCTCAAACTGAAGTTGAAGCTCTGGAGTTTTGGGCTCCGTCCTCTAACTGTGTTCTCAGTATAATGGGTTAGTCCTGGTCTAGTCCTGGTCTAGTCCTGGTCTAGTCCTGGTCTAGTCCTGGTCTAGTCCTGGTCTAGTCCTGGTCTGGTCCTGGTCTGGTCCTGGTCTGGTCCTGGTTTGGTCCTGGTCTGGTCCTGGTCTAGTCCTGGTCTAGTCCTGGTCTAGTCCTGGTCTAGTCCTGGTCTGGTCCTGGTCTAGTCCTGGTCTAGTCCTGGTCTAGTCCTGGTTTAGTCCTGGTCTGGTCCTGATCTAGTCTCGGTCTGGTCCTGGTCTGGTCCTAGTCTAGTCCTGGTCCTGGTCTCTAGTTCTTTGGTGGAGGAAGAGGAGATTATTTTCAGGATCTTCTGTTGCTGCCGGAGTTCAGTTCAGTTCATTACACCGTTATAACGGAACGAGCTCCACAAAAGAACGCAGAAGAACACTGAGGAACACAGAAGAACGCAGAAGAACACAGAAGAACGCAGAAGAACACTGAGGAACACAGAAGAACGCAGAAGAACACAGAAGAACGCAGAAGAACACAGAAGAACACAGAAGAACGCAGAAGAACACTGAGGAACACAGAGTAAAGGCAGATTTCTGAACACGTTTTTGGGGTGAATCTAAGAACAGGTGGAGCAGGAGGCTGTGGAGATGTTCTGAGGCTGTGGAGATGTTCTGAGGCTGTGGAGATGTTCTGAGGCTGTGGAGATGTTCTGAGGCCGTGGAGATGTTCTGAGGCTGTGGAGATGTTCTGAGGCTGTGGAGATGTTCTGAGGCCGTGGAGATGTTCTGAGGCTGTGGAGATGTTCTGAGGCTGTGGAGATGTTCTGAGGCTGTGGAGATGTTCTGAGGCCGTGGAGATGTTCTGAGGCTGTGGAGATGTTCTGAGGCTGTGGAACTGAAGCAGATCTCACCAAACGAGTTTTAGGGAGTTGGACTGAGGCAAAAAAAAAAAAGCCCAGACAGAATTCAGATAAAATTCCTGTGACATTTTTTTTTTAAAGAATTTTTGTGTTCTTTTTTTGTGTTTAGAGACAAACAGTTCCAGATTCTGCTCAGAATGTTTTTGTTTTGTGTGTGACAGATTTCCATGAACGTTTCACATGTGCCTGAGTTTGAGAGTTCTTTTATCAGAACCTGGACAAACTAAATAATTCAGAAAAAGTACAAGGGCCCGGAACACGATTCAACCATTTTAGTCCTGTGTCTTTTTATCAGTGTTTTCTTGGTTCTGGTGGTTCTGTTTGGTTCTGGTGGTTCTGTTTGGTTCTGATGGTTCTGTTTGGTTCTGTGTTCAGAGCGTGTTCCTGCCTCAGGGTTTTCCAGAGAGCGTCAGCGCAGACTACCTCCAGTACCAACTGTGGGACACTGCACAGGTGAGACTCAACCTGGACTCAACCTGGACTCAACCTGGACTCAACCTGGACTG
>JAVJIX010000022.1:3150000-3152500 GCA_036785185.1 Paratrypauchen microcephalus | reverse complement strand
TCTGCAGGTTGTGTGTGTGTGTGTATAATAGTTGTGTGTCTCTGCAGGTTGTGTGTGTGTGTGTGTGTGTATAATAGTTGTGTCTCTCTGCAGGTTGTGTGTGTGTGTGTGTATAATAGTTGTGTGTCTCTGCAGGTTGTGTGTGTGTGTGTGTGTATAATAGTTGTGTGTCTCTGCAGGTTGTGTGTGTGTGTGTGTGTATAATAGTTGTGTCTCTCTGCAGGTTGTGTGTGTGTGTGTGTATAATAGTTGTGTGTCTCTGCAGGTTGTGTGTGTGTGTGTGTGTATAATAGTTGTGTGTCTCTGCAGGTTGTGTGTGTGTGTGTATAATAGTTGTGTGTCTCTGCAGGTTGTGTGTGTGTGTGTATAATAGTTGTGTGTCTCTGCAGGTTGTGTGTGTGTGTGTGTGTGTGTATAATAGTTGTGCGTCTCTGCAGGTTGTGTGTGTGTGTGTGTATAATAGTTGTGCGTCTCTGCAGGTTGTGTGTGTGTGTGTATAATAGTTGTGCGTCTCTGCAGGTTGTGTGTGTGTGTGTGTGTATAATAGTTGTGTGTCTCTGCAGGTTGTGTGTGTGTGTGTGTGTATAATAGTTGTGCGTCTCTGCAGGTTGTGTGTGTGTGTGTATAATAGCTGTGTGTCTCTGCAGGTTGTGTGTGTGTGTGTGTATAATAGTTGTGCGTCTCTGCAGGTTGTGTGTGTGTGTGTGTGTATAATAGTTGTGTGTCTCTTCAGGTTGTGTGTGTGTGTGTGTGTGTATAATAGTTGTGCGTCTCTGCAGGTTGTGTGTGTGTGTGTGTGTATAATAGTTGTGCGTCTCTGCAGGTTGTGTGTGTGTGTGTGTGTGTATAATAGTTGTGTGTCTCTGCAGGTTGTGTGTGTGTGTGTATAATAGTTGTGTGTCTCTGCAGGTTGTGTGTGTGTGTGTGTGTGTGTATAATAGTTGTGCGTCTCTGCAGGTTGTGTGTGTGTGTGTGTATAATAGTTGTGCGTCTCTGCAGGTTGTGTGTGTGTGTGTGTATAATAGTTGTGCGTCTCTGCAGGTTGTGTGTGTGTGTGTGTATAATAGTTGTGCGTCTCTGCAGGTTGTGTGTGTGTGTGTGTGTATAATAGTTGTGCGTCTCTGCAGGTTGTGTGTGTGTGTGTGTATAATAGTTGTGTGTCTCTGCAGGTTGTGTGTGTGTGTGTGTGTATAATAGTTGTGTGTCTCTGCAGGTTGTGTGTGTGTGTGTATAATAGTTGTGTGTCTCTGCAGGTTGTGTGTGTGTGTGTATAATAGTTGTGTGTCTCTGCAGGTTGTGTGTGTGTGTGTGTGTGTGTATAATAGTTGTGCGTCTCTGCAGGTTGTGTGTGTGTGTGTGTATAATAGTTGTGCGTCTCTGCAGGTTGTGTGTGTGTGTGTGTATAATAGTTGTGCGTCTCTGCAGGTTGTGTGTGTGTGTATAATAGTTGTGCGTCTCTGCAGGTTGTGTGTGTGTGTGTGTGTATAATAGTTGTGTGTCTCTGCAGGTTGTGTGTGTGTGTGTGTGTATAATAGTTGTGCGTCTCTGCAGGTTGTGTGTGTGTGTGTGTGTATAATAGTTGTGTGTCTCTTCAGGTTGTGTGTGTGTGTGTGTATAATAGTTGTGCGTCTCTGCAGGTTGTGTGTGTGTGTGTGTGTATAATAGTTGTGCGTCTCTGCAGGTTGTGTGTGTGTGTGTGTGTATAATAGTTGTGCGTCTCTGCAGGTTGTGTGTGTGTGTATAATAGTTGTGCGTCTCTTCAGGTTGTGTGTGTGTGTGTATAATAGTTGTGCGTCTCTGCAGGTTGTGTGTGTGTGTGTGTGTATAATAGTTGTGTGTCTCTGCAGGTTGTGTGTGTGTGTGTGTGTATAATAGTTGTGTGTCTCTGCAGGTTGTGTGTGTGTGTGTGTATAATAGTTGTGTGTCTCTGCAGGTTGTGTGTGTGTGTGTGTATAATAGTTGTGCGTCTCTGCAGGTTGTGTGTGTGTGTGTGTATAATAGTTGTGCGTCTCTGCAGGTTGTGTGTGTGTGTGTGTGTATAATAGTTGTGTGTCTCTGCAGGTTGTGTGTGTGTGTGTGTGTGTGTATAATAGTTGTGCGTCTCTGCAGGTTGTGTGTGTGTGTGTGTGTGTATAATAGTTGTGCGTCTCTGCAGGTTGTGTGTGTGTGTGTGTGTGTATAATAGTTGTGCGTCTCTGCAGGTTGTGTGTGTGTGTGTGTGTGTGTGTGTGTGTATAATAGTTGTGCGTCTCTGCAGGTTGTGTGTGTGTGTGTGTGTGTATAATAGTTGTGCGTCTCTGCAGGTTGTGTGTGTGTGTGTATAATAGTTGTGCGTCTCTGCAGGTTGTGTGTGTGTGTGTGTGTATAATAGTTGTGCGTCTCTGCAGGTTGTGTGTGTGTGTGTGTGTGTGTGTGTGTATAATAGTTGTGTGTCTCTGCAGGTTGTGTGTGTGTGTGTGTATAATAGTTGTGCGTCTCTGCAGGTTGTGTGTGTGTGTGT
>JAVJIX010000022.1:3077500-3145000 GCA_036785185.1 Paratrypauchen microcephalus | reverse complement strand
TTTAGTCCTGGTTCAGACCTGGTTTAGACCTGGTTTAGTCCTGGTTTAGACCTGGTTTAGTCCTGGTTTAGTCCTGGTTTAGTCCTGGTTTAGTCCTGGTTTAGACCTGGTTTAGTCCTGGTTTAGACCTGGTTTAGTCCTGGTTCAGACCTGGTTTAGACCTGGTTTAGTCCTGGTTTAGACCTGGTTTAGTCCTGGTTTAGTCCTGGTTTAGTCCTGGTTCAGACCTGGTTTAGACCTGGTTTAGTCCTGGTTTAGTCCTGGTTTAGACCTGGTTTAGTCCTGGTTTAGTCCTGGTTTAGTCCTGGTTTAGTCCTGGCTTAGACCTGGTTTAGTCCTGGTTTAGTCCTGGTTTACACCTGGTTTAGTCCTGGGTTAGTCCTGGTTTAGTCCTGGCTTAGACCTGGTTTAGTCCTGGTTTAGACCTGGTTTAGTCCTGGTTTAGTCCTGGTTTAGTCCTGGTTTAGTCCTGGCTTAGACCTGGTTTAGTCCTGGTTTAGTCCTGGCTTAGACCTGGTTTAGTCCTGGTTTAGACCTGGTTTAGTCCTGGTTTAGTCCTGGTTTAGTCCTGGTTTAGACCTGGTTTAGACCTGGTTTAGACCTGGTTTAGTCCTGATTTAGTCCTGGTTTAGTCCTGGTTCAGACCTGGTTTAGACCTGGTTTAGTCCTGGGTTAGTCCTGGTTTAGACCTGGTTTAGACCTGGTTTAGACCTGGTTTAGTCCTGATTTAGTCCTGGTTTAGTCCTGGTTCAGACCTGGTTTAGACCTGGTTTAGTCCTGGGTTAGTCCTGGTTTAGTCCTGGTTTAGACCTGGTTTAGACCTGGTTTAGTCCTGGTTTAGTCCTGGTTTAGACCTGGTTTAGTCCTGGTTTAGACCTGGTTTAGACCTGGTTTAGACCTGGTTTAGTCCTGGTTTAGACCTGGTTTAGACCTGGTTTAGTCCTGGTTTAGACCTGGTTTAGACCTGGTTTAGACCTGGTTTAGTCCTGGTTTAGTCCTGATCATCTCTTTTCTTCCTCAGGACACTGGGATCTGGTGGATGAAAGTGAAAAACAGCTGGAGAAATATTTTGACTCTTTTATGAAATGTGAGTGAAACAAAACGAGCGTGTTTAATTTGGTTTTGGATTATTCTCCTGATGATTATTTTTCAGCTCTGGACGAGACTCGGTGGGAAACAAACCGAAACCTGCTGGACTGGGACGAGTGGAGGATCCAGATCAAATCCAAATCAAACTGAACCCAAGCCTTTGATTCCATTTGAGTTTGTCATTTTGTAATAAAGTTCTGTTTCATGTGAGATCTTCCTCTGTGGGTTATTTGGGATTTCCTGTTGAAAAAATGAAGTGAAAATGCACATTATTCATAAGGGATTTCTCCATCTACTTGTGTCATGAACCTGTTGGAAAAACCCTAAAATACATAATTAAGAATGACAAAGATGCACTAAATATTCAAGTTCAAATTTAATTACTTCATTGTTGTTGTTTTTAATTTTATTTTATTTATAAAGTATAAAAAGACATCATCAGTGTGATAATAATACAAAGTATTGAATGAAAGGAGCAGAAAGAAGAGTAATCTTCTGTTCTCTGCCCCTCTTCCCTTTTCAAGACAATAACACTCTGTTTAGTCCTGGTTTAGACCTGGTTTAGTCCTGGTTTAGTTCTGGGTTAGACCTGGTTTAGTCCTGGGTTAGTTCTGGTTTAGATCTGGTTTAGTCCTGGTTTATTCCTGGTTTAGACCTGGTTTAGTTCTGGTTTAAACCTGGTTCAGTCCTGGGTTAGACTTGGTTTAGTCCTGGTTTAGACCTGGTTTAGTCCTGGGTTAGACCTGGTTTAGTCCTGGTTTAGTTCTGCTTTAGTCCTGGTTTAGACCTGGTTTACTTCTGCTTTAGTCCTGGTTTAGACCTGGTTCAGTCCTGGTTTAGTCCTGGTTTAGACCTGGTTCAGTCCTGGTTCAGTCCTGGTTTAGACCTGGTTCAGTCCTGGTTTAGACCTGGTTCAGTCCTGGTTCAGTCCTGGTTTAGACCTGGTTCAGTCCTGGTTTAGACCTGGTTTAGTTCTGCTTTAGTTCTGCTTTAGTCCTGGTTCAGTCCTGGTTTAGACCTGGTTCAGTCCTGGTGTAGTCCTGGTTTAGACCTGGTTCAGTCCTGGTTCAGTCCTGGTTTAGATCTGGTTAGACCTGGTTTAGTCCTGGTTTAGACCTGGTTTAGACCTGGTTTAGTCCTGGTTTAGACCTGGTTAGATCTGGTTTATTCCTGGTTTAGACCTGGTGTAGTCCTGGTTTAGACCTGGTTAGATCTGGTTTATTCCTGGTTTAGTCCTGGTTTATACCTGGTTTAGACCTGGTTAGATCTGGTTTATTCCTGGTTTAGACCTGGTTTAGACCTGGTTTAGTCCTGGTTTAGACCTGGTTTATTCCTGGTTTAGACCTGGTTTAGTCCTGGTTTAGTCCTGGTTTAGACCTGGTTTAGTCCTGGTTTAGACCTGGTTTATTCCTGGTTTAGACCTGGTTTAGTCCTGGTTTAGTCCTGGTTTAGACCTGGTTTAGACCTGGTTTAGACCTGGTTTAGTCCTGGTTTAGTCCTGGTTTAGACCTGGTTTATTCCTGGTTTAGATCTGGTTTAGTCCTGGTTTAGTCCTGGTTTAGACCTGGTTTAGTCCTGGTTTAGTTCTGAGTTAGACCTGGTTTATTCCTGGTTTAGATCTGGTTTAGTCCTGGTTTAGACCTGGTACATCGGGTGTATTTCCTGCCATGTCAATTATATCAGGTAAAACGAATGAAATAAAATGCTTCCCTCTGCTTCACTGTCGTTTATTTAAGGTTAAATTATAAATCCATAACCTCGGTTCTGAATCTTTTTTAAACATGTCGGTTCCTTTTAAATTGTCGTTCTTGTTCTCGTCTCAAACAGTCTGAAAACACACTGCACTTTGTTTTATACATGACTTTGAGGAGACTTAAGGACGCTCTGACTGTTTGTGATGATTCTCAAAGTTCTTTTCTGTAAAATAAATGTCTGTAGGTGAGTTTTACATGTGGACCTCCACATTTCCACACAGAACGTCAGATATGGAGCGATTATAGAGTTCTACAAGGTGAATAATGAGAACTTTACTTTATGCAACACATTGTCACCCGTTTGTAGAATTGTTTTACTGTATGAACTTTAAATTAAGTGCTTCTTTCAGAGGTTTATGCTTTTGTATTTCTTAAACTTTGATAAAATTCTGTTTATTATTATTCTTTATTACAATTGTAGTGTAATGATCCAAGCGGAACAGGAGAGGGCGGTAGCTAACTAGCGTAATGCTAACGTAAATCTCACCGAAAAAGCGTTTTATTCATGTTTTAACTAAATATTTACAGCACACCAAACATTTTATATGCCGTATAGTTTCTCAGAATGTTTATTTATCTATATGTAATCACTTAACTTCAAAATATCGCAAAAATCCCGTCTAAATCAACGGTTTATTGTGAAAGATATAACCGGATGTTAGCGCGTTACTGTTGCTAAATGCTAACGTTGCTACTTGGATCCAAACTCTTAAATTATTGTTATTTTTGGCCTTGATTCTCGGGAATAAAAGTCCAAATGGGGAGATATAAATGCTGCGCGGATAACTGTGAAAGTTCCAGTGAGTCAGACATCAAATTCTTCAAGTAAGTGACGAAAAAACCCGTAAAACGTAGTAAAAAATGACACCAGAGACTCTTTACAGAAGGAGACCCAAATGTCAACAATGGTTTAATCAATACAGACTCTTGCCCAGTTCTGTGTAGTTTTTATACTTTTAAGACACATTTTGTTTGCTTTAACTAGTCCTCTATTGTAGTGGATGCTGCTTGTTCCGTTTTATTTCAGTTTAGATTGAGGTTTAGCCCTTTTAGTCAAGTTTTTATTCATGGGACACCTATAAAGCCAAATAGTTTATGAGAATATCATTTCATTTAAATGCAATTAAAAAAAAATAAAAAAAATCTATAGACACCCAAATCAAAATCTGCCACCTCACGGGTCATAGAACAACATAGAACACAGAACAATAAATAAGAAAATAAAACAGTGAAACAGTTTTTTAAAACCATTTTAACCAATAACAGATTAAACAAGACTCAGTTTTTAAAATATATCTTTTTAAAAAAAATAATTTTATCACTTGTTGCAGGTTTAAAAAGGGAATAATCTTGTTCTAAACTAGGATTAAAGCCCATTACACCAGGACTAAAAATGTCTGCTGAAATAGGAATATAATAGGAATGCACCAAAACAAGACTAAAGCAGGATTAAATCAGGCCAAAACCAATAATATTCCTGGTTTAAATCAGGACTAAACCATATCATAACTAGGACTAATCTAGGGCTATTCCAGAACTATTCCAGGTTTAAACCAGGACTAAGCCAGGAATAAACCAGGACTAAAGCGGGACTAAACCAGGACTAAAGGGGGTCTTTTCGTCTGCAGGTTTCCTCTGTATAATCCTAAGAAGCTGAGGCGGTGGCTGGGGAGTATGGGCCGTGAGGACTGGACACCGTCTCGGTTTTCTGTTTTGTGCATTCTTCACTTTGAGGAGAAACACCTCGATCGAACGGGAAAATGCATCACCCTGAGAGAGGACGCTGTGCCCACCATCTTCAGGCCCATGGCAGAGGTCCAGGGGGCGCAGGAGCAGAGGCAGGAGCAGAGGCAGGAGCAGAGGCAGGGGCAAGAGCAGAGGTCTGAAAATAAGGTACCCCAGCTTTAAGAAAAGGGGTTGTATCATCCTTATGATACAACTCTAAACTGACATTTAGATCTGACAAATAGATCTTGAATACAGTGGTCCCTCGCTCTATCGCGGTTCACTGTTCGCAGCCTTACGGATTTTTTTTAAATTTTTTTATAGTGTAACATTTTTTTTAAATAGTGTAACATTGTGTTCTGCGTCCTGATTGGCTAAGGGACTAGACCAGGATTAAATCACTCTTGCGTTCATTTGTGCGGTTACAAATGCAGTCAACCCATCAAGAGCAGGATTCGAACCGCCAACCCCTGAATCACGAGACATGTGCTCTACCAACTCTACCAGTTTGAGTGTTTAAATGAGAGAGAAATGTGAGAAAAGGTTCATTCCAGTCTGAGAAAAGCGTATAATGTGTGTGGTGAGGCATTTACAGCCTTAAAACATGTAGAATAATTGTAAAATATAAAGTTGTCCTACTTTGCGGATTTTACTTATTGCGGGTTATTTCTGGAACCTAACCCCCGCGATAAACGAGGGATTACTGTAATGAATTAAATGACTTTATTTAAAATGTTCATGATTTGTCGCCTCTTGTGTCTTTGTTCTTTTTGCAGGTTTCATATGAACCGTCTGCAGCCAACAGTAAAAAGGGAAAGGTGGGTGTGGCCTGGTGGTCGAGCCGCAGCGTATTTCTGAGATTGACAGGTGGATCGGTGCGGCATCGGCAGTGATGCGGTCGCTGTACTGGACCGTTGTGGTGAGGAGGGAGCTGAGCCGAAAGGCAAAGCTCTCGAGGATCTCCGTTCCTCCCCTCACCTATGGTCATGAGCTCTGGGTAATGACCGAAAGGACGAGATCGCCGATACAAGCGGCCGAAATAAGTTTCCTCCACAGAGTGGCTGGACGCTCCCTTAGAGATAGGGTGAGGAGCTCAGTCACACAGGAGGAGCTCGGAGTAGAGCCGCTGCTTCTCCACGTGGAGAGGAGCAGCTGAGGTGGCTCGGGCATCTGTTCCGGACGCCTCCTGGACTCCTCCCTCGGGAGGTGTTCCGGGCACGTCCCACCAGGAGGAGGCCCCGGGGAAGACCCAGGACACACTGGAGGGACTATGTCTCCCGGCTGGCCTGGGAACACCTTGGGGTCCCCCCGGAGGAGCTGGAGGAAGTGTCCGGGGTGAAGGAAGTCTGGGAGTCCCTGATTAGACTGTTGCCTCGGCGACCGGGCCCCGGATAAGAGGAAGAACATGGATGGATGGTAAAACTCTGTGTTTCTGTGTCTCAGCCTCGTGGTCGACCTCCGAAAAGCCGAGCAGCTCCGACCTGCGTCTCCGTGGAAACAGAATCAAACCCAGAGCAGAGCGAAGACGAGGGTCTGGGTCACAGGTGAGTAGCACGTCCTCCTCTTACGGTTATGTAAAGGTAAACCAAGTTTTTTTCACCAGGATGTAAAGCCCTTTGACACTGTGTTCTGTAAACGTGCATTTTAAATCAAATCTATTATTTTTATCAATCAGAACTAAACCTGATCGCTCCAGTTTTAACTTTAAAAACACTTGAGGTCATTTTCCACAGAATCCCCACTGTCCCATCGGAGACCAGCCGCACTCTTTTATTACACTGGTCCCTCGCTCTATCGCGGTTCACTTTTCGCGGCCTCGCTGTTTTGCGGATTTTTAATTTTCTAGTGTCTGAACATTGTGTTGTGCGTCCTGATTGTCTTCTCCTCCGTGTCTCCTGTACAGTACAGAATGTGTTCAGTTTGACACATTTATATAGATGTTATAGAGGGGGGACCCGGGGGGGGACCCGGGGGGGGCTCTGGGAGTCCCGGGGGGGGGCTCCGGGGGGGACCCGGGAGGGGGCTCCGGGAGGATGCACGAGGAGCCCAGACATGAGTCACTGGATCTGTAGGAAGTCCAGACCGGGATTAAGACATGAGGACCAGACTGGGACTAGACCGGAACTAGACCGGAACTAGACCAGGACTAGACCAGGACTAAACATGGACTAAACCAGGTCTAAACCAGGTCTAAACCAGGTCTAAACCAGGTCTAAACCAGGTCTAAACCAGGCCTAAACCAGGCCTAAACCAGGACTAGACCACCACATGCAGCTCTTTGCCTTGTTTCGTGACCAGCGGGTGCAAATGTTGAAAATCTACGAAAGTTTAACAAGAGACAAATGTGAGAAAATGTTAATTCCAGTCTGAGAAAAGTGTATAATGTGTGTGGTGAGGCATTTACAGCCTTAAAACATGTGGAATAATTGTAAAATATAAAGTTGTTCTACTTCACAGATTTCACTTATTACGGGTTATTTCTGGAACCCCCGCGATAAACGAGGGACCGCTGTATTCTGTATAAAATGTTGGTGTTTCAGAGAGCCGGAGGTCCCGGAGGTCCCGGAGGTCCCGGAGCGCTGCCGCGTGGTCGTAGACGAGGAGCTGCTCAAAATTCACTCTTTTCCACATTTCTTCCACGGAAACTACTGTGTCTCCCAGGTAACCAAGACAACGCAAACTGTTAAAGGGCACTGCGGAACTTTTAAGGCTGAGGGTCCGAAAACCTGTTCTCTGTGGAGGTCAGATCTGTGGAGAGGTGAGCCCGCGCACACTCAAAATGCATTTACGCTGGCAATAAAAACACTAAAAGTTTAAGACTGTAGGCAGAGCAAACGCATCTCCGTGGAGACAAGCAGGCGGTGGAGTACAGAAAAGTGACACAGTGCGGCTTTAACCTGACATGTTTGTTTTTCCAGGACATCCAGTGGGCCCCAGATCAACGCTCCTCCGTGAGTATTTGAATCGTGTTTTTTCTCCCGTTTTCTCTTTAAACGTCTCATTTTAAAGTGTTTTTCACAGGAAGAAGCTCCGAATCCCACAGACGTGATCGAGGTGAGTTCTGTAGTCTCTGTAGTCAATCTAGTAGCAGTAGTATTGTTATATTTGTAGTAGCAGTAGTAGTAGTAGTAGTTTTAGGAGCATCTTATTTTTACAAATATTCGATACTGAAGGCACTAAGCCACCACACGGGGGCGCTACAGGTCAAGTCCTCCAGCCAAAGTCCTGACCAAGAGTGTGAGTGTCCATCGTCCTCTCGTCCTCAGGTGAGCGCCCCCTGGCAGTGGTTGTGTCTGGACGTTCGTGGTCCTCTCCCCGTGTCGTCCTCCGGTCACCGTTACCTCCTCAGTCTCTTCGATTACTTCTCCAAGTGGCTGGAGGCGTGGCCTATCGAGTCGCTGCTCCCGGAACACGCCGTGCGCCCCCTGCTGGACGCCATCAGGCACTTCGGCTTCCCTGTGAGGATCCTGACCCGCCTGCCCAAAGACCTGCTCCACCAGGTCAGAGGAGATCCAGACTGAACCAGGACCAAACCAGGACCGAACCAGGACTGAACCAGGACCAAACCAGGACTAAACTGGGACTGAACGGGGAGGTGTCTGGACCTCTGACCCCGGGTGTCTGGACCTCTGACCCCGGGTGTCTGGACCTGGACTGACCCCGGTGTCTGGACCTCTGACCCCGGGTGTCTGGACCTGGACTGACCCCGGGTGTCTGGACCTGGACTGACCCCGGTGTCTGGACCTCTGACCCCGGGTGTCTGGACCTGGACTGACCCCGGGGGTCTGGACCTGGACTGACCCCGGTGTCTGGACCTCTGACCCCGGGTGTCTGGAGCTGGACTGACCCCGGGTGTCTGGACCTCAGACCCCGGGTGTCTGGAGCTGGACTGACCCCGGGGGTCTGGACCTGGACTGACCCCGGTGTCTGGACCTCTGACCCCGGGTGTCTGGACCTCTGACCCCGGGTATCTGGACCTCTGACCCCGGTGTCTGGACCTCTGACCCCGGGTGTCTGGACCTCTGACCCCGGGTGTCTGGACCTCTGACCCCGGGTGTCTGGACCTGGACTGACCCCGGGTGTCTGGACCTCTGACCTGGACTGACCCCGGGTGTCTGGACCTGGACTGACCCCGGGTGTCTGGACCTCTGACCTGGACTGACCCCGGGTGTCTGGACCTGGACTGACCCCGGGTGTCTGGACCTGGACTGACCCCGGGTGTCTGGACCTCTGACCCCGGGTGTCTGGACCTCTGACCTGGACTGACCCCGGGTGTCTGGACCTGGACTGACCCCGGGTGTCTGGACCTGGACTGACCCCGGGTGTCTGGACCTCTGACCCCGGGTGTCTGGACCTCTGACCCCGGGTGTCTGGACCTCTGACCCCGGGTGTCTGGACCTGGACTGACCCCGGGTGTCTGGACCTCTGACCCCGGGTGTCTGGACCTCTGACCCCGGGTGTCTGGAGCTGGACTGACCCCGGGTGTCTGGACCTCAGACAGACCCCGGGTGTCTGGACCTCTGACCCCAGGTGTCTGGACCTGGACCTCTGACCCCGGGTGTCTGGACCTGGACTGACCCCGGGTGTCTGGACCTGGACTGACCCTGGTCTGACCACAGGTGAACGAGCAGCTGAAGGTGGAGTTGTCGGTTGAATTTCCGTTGGTGGTGCAACATCCTCAGACCGGGACAGACCAGAGCACGCAGCTGACCATCGACAGGTGAAATACACCATATCATCATATTATCAATAATATTATCAACAATATCATCAATAATATCATCAATAATATTATCAATATCAATAATATTATCATTTATGTTTTCATTTGATTTGTTTGATTCAGTTTTGAAATTTCAGAGACAAAAAAACAGTTCAGACCCAGGTGAAAATTCTGTTTTTTACATGAATTCGACTCAGAATTCAGAGTTTTTAAAGGTCCCATGGCATGAAATTTTCACTTTCTGAGGTTTTTGAACGTTAATGTGAGCTCCCCTACCCTGTTTAGCCCCCCCCCCCCCCCATGGTTAAAAGTTGTGAAATGTCTAAACTGAGCATTTGCGATCCTTTTCTGCGTTACAAAAAAACACAGCTCAAACGGGCGATTCTGAACAAGGAAACTATGTGACGTCACATCGAAAAATGCAGCTCCACCCCCCGTCTGGATGTCCACCTCCTGTCTCTGTAAATCACGCCCAGAGAGTTAAGACCGCGAAGGAGCTACGCAATGCGAAATGCGTTTTTTTATTTGCCTGGAGGCACGTGCGAGTGTTTCTAGGCTCAGAAGTCCTTTACCCGACCCTCTGGACCTCTGAAACAGCAGTGGTTTAATTTAATTTTCTGTGAAAATGTGTTTTTTTCATTGAAATTCCTCTCCTTTCTTCCTCCACGCTTAAAACGCGGAAGTGGGAGACAGCGCACAGTAACAAGGAACCAGCGGCGCATTTGGCCCCCCCCACCCGCTCCTCTAACCTATCTCTGTCCTTCTCATTTGCATTCAAGCAACAAGGCCCAGAACGAGGTGTTCAGAGAGAGATTCTGACTCTGACTCTGTACATGTGTCTTTCTCATGCACTGAGTGTTGATTTTGAAGAAGGATTCATTTACAGTATTAGGGAACCATTAAGGAGCCATATAAAAGCATCAACAAGTACCTTGTCATGGGACCTTTAAGTGAAACCTTTGATACGCGAAACTACTGTAAGTACTACTGTAAGTACTACTACAAGTACTACTACAAGTACTACTGTAAGTACTACTACAAGTACTACTACAAGTACTACTGTAAGTACTACTACAAGTACTACTACAAGTACTACTGTAAGTACTACTACAAGTACTACTACAAGTACTACTGTAAGTACTACTACAAGTACTACTACAAGTACTACTGTAAGTACTACTACAAGTACTACTGTAAGTACTACTACAAGTACTACTGTAAGTACTTTATATTATGTCAGTCCAACAGAAATGTGTTAAACTACTAATTAACATTTTAAGGAGTAAAAGTTTGACATTTTTAAGGTTATTATTATTATTATTAAGTTAAATGATCCACAAAAGAGCAGAAATATCACTTTATACTTTTATTTGTAAGTTTACAGTGTGTTTTTTATGTTTAACCAGCTCTTTTTATATATAACCATAAACTCCATATTCAAATTCTTCAAAACATTTACGGGATTATTAGTTTAATTAAACTGACTAAATCTGGAATAAACTCTGGATTTGTTGCTTTTGATTTTGTGAATATCTGATCGAAATGATTGAACACATCTGAACTGAAGCAGAGGTCGTACCGTGACCTGTGATGGCGCCCCCTCGTGTGACGGCGCCCCCCTCGTGTGACGGCGCCCCCTTGTGTGTGCCCAGGATGGTGCAGGAGCTGTCCGAACAGAACCCGTCGGACTGGGACGTGCTTCTTCCTGCCAGAGTCTTTTCTTTTTGTTGTAAATTAAACCCGTCGACCCGAGAGAGTCCGTTCACCACGCTCTGCTGCAGCGGGACCGAGCCCACGCACGCCCCCCGAGGACACCAGGTGGTACTGCACGACTGTTTGAGCACTTTACAGATTTAAGAAAGTCTGATCAGGATTAGTTTAATCAATTAGTTTAATCAAGTTAATCAATTTACAGAGATTTTATTAAGTATCATCAGGATTAGACCAACTGTAAAACATCAGACAGTGATATTTGACCACTTTTAAAGAGGTACACTGAAACAGGACTAAACCAGGGCTAAACCAGGACTAAACCAGGGCTAAACCAGGACTGAACCAGGTCTAAACCAGGACTGAACCAGGTCTAAACCAGGACTGAACCAGGTCTAAACCAGGACTGAACCAGGTCTAAACCAGGACTGAACCAGGTCTAAACCAGGACTGAACCAGGACTTGCAAATTCATTTCAGTCTATGATGAAAATGTTCCATAATTAACAAAGTAATTAACCGTTCAAAACAAAGTATGAAATCTTTTTAAAGTCCCTAAAATGTCGCCTTTAAAGCTGTCAGGATGCTGAACTCCCTCCCCCAATCACACTGCTGCTTAAATGACACTGACACTGCTGCTTAAATGACACTGACACTGCTGCTTAAATGACACTGACACTGCTGCTTAAATGACACTGACACTGCTGCTTAAATGACACCGACACTGCTGCTTAAATGACACTGACACTGCTGCTTAAATGACACTGACACTGCTGCTTAAATGACACTGACACTGCTGCTTAAATGACACCGTCAGTGCTGCTTAAATGACACTGACACTGCTGCTTAAATGACACTGACACTGCTGCTTAAATGACACTGACACTGCTGCTTAAATGACACTGACACTGCTGCTTAAATGACACCGATAGTGCTGCTTAAATGACACTGACACTGCTGCTTAAATGACACCGACAGTGCTGCTTAAATGACACTGACAGTGCTGCTTAAATGACACATTTGAGCTTTATTCCGCTCCACATTGTGTGTTTTACTTATTTGTATTATACACAAGCCTTTTGTACTTTTGCTACAGGTATATGTGATGTTTTAGTCCTGGTGTTTATTGTCTTGTTTATCACATGTTTTATGTTCACTGTGGGCCTAGGGGGCGCTGTACATATGGTTTTTGACAATAAAGATGACTTTGAACTGTGAACTTTGAAACACGAAGCTCAAACACAGAAATGATTTTGTTTTGATTTTGTTTTCTGTTCTTCAGCTGGAGGACGAGCGGCTCAGACTCTGCAACATCGTCCTGAGAAACCCCGCCCCAAACCCCGCCCCAAACTCCACGCCAAACCCCACGCCAAACCCCACGCCAAACCCCACGCCAAACCCCACGCCAAACTCCACGCCATGACACGTTTTTATCCGTCTGAGCGGTCACATGACCTCTGTGCCACACCTGCGATGGACAAATCTAAGATTATTTTTGTACAAACGTTAAAGAATTGTCCTTTTGTTTCTGATTTGAGGAGATCTGACCAGTTTTGGTCATTCAACCCTCAACTTCTCACAAAATAAATGTGTAATTCTTGTAAAAACAGTTTTCATTTTTTGAATCAAAATGTTTCTGCTCCCAGGACGGTTCCAAGAAGGAAAATAAGAATCATGTTTTTAGTGAAACTGACCAAACGCCTAAACTCCTGTCCCCCATGTCCCCCCCGTCTCACCTGTCCCCCTGTCTCACCTGTCCCTTATGCCCCTCCCCCTCCCGTCTCACCTGTCCCACCTGTACCCCCGTCTCACCTGTCCCCCTGTTTGCTGTTTGTCAAAAACACTTTTATTTCCTCTGGTGAATCTGACCCCAGACCAGCTGTAAATATGGCCGAGGATGAAGTGATGAAGAAACATTTGTAAACGACTTTATTCTCCTCATTTATTGTTTAAAACTCTGATCGTATAAAATGGACATTTAAAATAAGCTGACAAGATGTTTCCTGCGAGACAAAATAAACCGCTCTTCAAACTCGGGTCCAGATGTTTTATTTGTCAGAAGAATTCCAGGAGGTTTTTCTCGCGCCGCTGCAGACGGGCGAACAGCTGCAGGGCCGTTCCAGCGTCCGAGTCTCAAAACGTCCAAATGACCTGCTGTAAACTTTACGTTCTGCTGTAAACTTTACATTCTGCTGTAAACTTTACGTTCTGCTGTAAACTTTACATTCTGCTGTAAACTTTACGTTCTGCTGTAAACTTTACGTTCTGCTGTAAACTTTACGTTCTGCTGTAAACTTTACGTTCAGTTTTAACACAAACTCCACAACTCCCGGACTGACCAGGACTAAACCAGGTCTAAACCAGGACTAAACCAGGTCTAAACCAGGACTAAACTGGATCTAAACCAGGACTAAACCAGGTCTAAACTGGATCTAAACCAGGACTAAACTGGATCTAAACCAAGACTAAACCAGGGCTAAACCAGGACTAAACCAGGTCTAAACCAGGACTAAACCAGGTCTAAACTGGATCTAAACCAGGTCTAAACTGGATCTAAACCAGGACTAATCCAGGTCTAAACCAGTACTAATCCAGGTCTAAACCAGGTCTAAACTGGATCTAAACCAGGTCTAAACTGGATCTAAACCAGGACTAAACCATGTCTAAACCAGGACTAAACTGGATCTAAACCAGGACTAATCCAGGTCTAAACCAGGTCTAAAACCGGTCTAAACCAGTACTAATCCAGGTCTAAACCAGGACTAAACCAGGACTAAACCAGGACTAAACCAGGTCTAAACCAGGTCTAAACCAGGACTAAACCAGGTCTAAACTGGATCTAAACCAGGACTAATCCAGGTCTAAACCAGTACTAATCCAGTACTAATCCAGGTCTAAACCAGGACTAAACCAGGTCTAAACTGGATCTAAACCAGGTCTAAACTGGATCTAAACCAGGACTAAACCATGTCTAAACCAGGACTAAACTGGATCTAAACCAGGACTAATCCAGGTCTAAACCAGGTCTAAAACCGGTCTAAACCAGTACTAATCCAGGTCTAAACCAGGACTAAACCAGGACTAAACCAGGTCTAAACCAGGTCTAAAACCGGTCTAAACCAGTACTAATCCAGGTCTAAACCAGGACTAAACCAGGACTAAACCAGGACTAAACCAGGACTAAACCAGGACTAAACCAGGTCTAAACCAGGACTAAACCAGGTCTAAACCAGGACTTAGAATTTTGTTTCAGTCTGTGATGAAAATGTTCGATAATTAACAAAGAACGTTCCTCAAACTGTCGCCTTTAAAGACGAAGCTCAAACAAGTGATTTTCTTTTGTGTGTTTTTGTTTCTAAAATGATCCAGATGATTCTAGTGAAGGTGTGCGGAGTTTAAAAACACAGTGGAGCACTTCTGTATGACCACATGATGACATCACGAGGTGGAGCAGGGTTTGTGTGTGAAACATGTGACACTGTCCGCGTGTCCCACATGAAACTCGACCCACGCCACTCCCCCGCCAACGGCCAATCAGCCCTGCCGGCGCTGACCCCGAGTGACCGCTGCCATTGTGCCTTTGAGCCGCGCACCAATCACAGGGCACGCTCCCGACACGCCCCCCCGGACACGTCGTCAATAATAAATACTGATCATTCTCCAGTGACCCGCGGATCAATGTGACAGACACGAAGGACGTTTAAAAAGTGTTTAGACCAGGACTAAACCAGGACTAAACCAGGACTGAACCAGGTCTAAACCAGGACTAAACCAGGACTGAACCAGGACTAAACCAGGACTGAACCAGGACTAAACCAGGACTAAACCAGGACTAAACCAGGACTGAACCAGGACTAAACCAGGACTAAACCAGGACTGAACCAGGACTAAACCAGGACTGAACCAGGTCTAAACCAGGACTAAACCAGGACTAAACCAGGACTGAACCAGGACTAAACCAGGACTAAACCAGGACTGAACCAGGACTAAACCAGGACTGAACCAGGTCTAAACCAGGACTAAACCAGGACTGAACCAGGACTAAACCAGGACTGAACCAGGTCTAAACCAGGACTAAACCAGGACTGAACCAGGACTAAACCAAGACTGAACCAGGACTAAACCAGGACTGAACCAGAACTAAACCAGGACTGAACCAGGTCTAAACCAGGACTGAACCAGAACTAAACCAGGACTGAACCAGGACTAAACCAGAACTAAACCAGGACTAAACCAGGACTGAACCAGAACTAAACCAGGACTGAACCAGGACTGAACCAGGACTAAACCAGGACTGAACCAGGACTAAACCAGGACTAAACCAGGTCTAAACCAGGACTGAACCAGGACTAAACCAGAACTAAACCAGGACTAAACCAGGACTGAACCAGAACTAAACCAGGACTGAACCAGGACTGAACCAGGACTAAACCAGGACTAAACCAGGACTGAACCAGGACTAAACCAGGACTAAACCAGGTCTAAACCAGGACTGAACCAGGACTTTCTCAATAATAAATGTTTTTCATTCTCACAGTTTTTGGTTCAAACGGTTCAGATTTTAGTGGAAAACAGAAAATGTTGTGGACAGTTTGAAAATGGAAAACGTTCAGTGGTGGAACAGTTTGTCGGAGCTGCTGAATTTAATTTCATTCAATTTAATTTTTTTGTATAAATAAAAAAACTGAATAAAAATAATTAAAAAAAAACACAAAAATGAGACAAACTGAAACACAAATGTTCAGATAATTTCAGAAAACTTTTGTCACTTTAGACTCACAGTGTACACGCACAGAGGAAGTACTGTTACTGCAGTAGAAGTACTGTTACTGCAGTAGAAGTACTGTTACTGCAGTAGAAGTACTGTTACTGCAGTAGAAGTACTGTTACTGCAGCAGAAGTACTGTTACTGCAGTAGAAGTACTGTTACTGCAGCAGAAGTACTGTTACTGCAGCAGAAGTACTGTTACTGCAGCAGAAGTACTGTTACTGCAGCAGAAGTACTGTTACTGCAGTAGAAGTACTGTTACTGCAGTAGAAGTACTGTTACTGCAGTAGAAGTACTGTTACTGCAGTAGAAGTACTGTTACTGCAGTAGAAGTACTGTTACTGCAGTAGAAGTACTGTTACTGCAGTAGAAGTACTGTTACTGCAGTAGAAGTACTGTTACTGCAGTAGAAGTACTGTTACTGCAGTAGAAGTACTGTTACTGCAGTAGAAGTACTGTTACTGCAGTAGAAGTACTGTTACTGCAGTAGAAGTACTGTTACTGCAGTAGAAGTACTGTTACTGCAGTAGAAGTACTGTTACTGCAGGAGAAGTACTGTTACTGCAGTAGAAGTACTGTTACTGCAGCAGAAGTACTGTTACTGCAGGAGAAGTACTGTTACTGCAGTAGAAGTACTGTTACTGCAGGAGAAGTACTGTTACTGCAGAAGTACTGTTACTGCAGGAGAAGTACTGTTACTGCAGGAGAAGTACTGTTACTGCAGTAGAAGTACTGTTAGTGCAGGAGAAGTACTGTTACTGCAGTAGAAGTACTGTTACTGCAGGAGAAGTACTGTTACTGCAGTAGAAGTACTGTTACTGCAGGAGAAGTACTGTTACTGCAGAAGTACTGTTACTGCAGGAGAAGTACTGTTACTGCAGTAGAAGTACTGTTACTGCAGTAGAAGTACTGTTACTGCAGTAGAAGTACTGTTACTGCAGTAGAAGTACTGTTACTGCAGTAGAAGTACTGTTACTGTGTAGTACTATAATATATTGTGTTACTGCAGTAGAAGTAGGAGTAACAGGATGTAGAAAAGTAGGTTCAAGATTCCAGATTGTTTATTTGTCATATTCAGAATGAACACAGGGTCAAAAATAAAATGTTCAGGATCAGAAGAACCACTGACTCACTCAGAGAGTCAGAAGTACTAATACTGTACAGTACATACAGTACATAGTAGTACTGTCATAATAACAGAAGTACTAATACTGTACAGTACATACAGTACATAGTAGTACTGTCATAATAACAGAAGTACTAATACTGTACAGTACATACAGTACATAGTAGTACTGTAATAATAACAGAAGTACTAATAACTGCAGTAATAGTACATAGTAAAAAAGTGTTGCAAAAGTGCAGAAGAATAAAACAATATAATAAAAATACAAAGGTGCAGGTAGGATTAAATAAGGTGTAAGTATTTCCCAGATTGAAGTACTGCACAGATTACTGCACAGATTACTGCACAGATTACTGCACAGATTACTGCACAGATTACTGCACAGGTAACAGTAGTTTACAGTGAGGTACAAACATGTACTCTGAAAAGTACTCTGAAAAGTACTCTGAAAAGTACTTCCTCCTGTGTGTGAAAAGCAAAAGTTCAAAAACAGATGTGATTTTAACCACACTGTCCACAGCTAAATGTGTCCTTGTGTCCCTCTGTCCTCCTGTCCTCTTGTCCCCGTGTCCTCGTGTCCCCTTGTCCTCCTGTCCCCCTGTCCTCTTGTCCTGGTGTCCCCCTGTCCTTGTGTCTTCGTGTCCTCGTGTCCCCTTGTCCTCCTGTCCTCGTGTCCTCCTGTCCCCCTGTCCTCTTGTCCTGGTGTCCCCCTGTCCTTGTGTCTTCGTGTCCCCGTGTCCTCTTGTCCTCCTGTCCCCGTGTCCTCCTGTCCCCCTGTCCTCGTGTCCTGGTGTCCCCCTGTCCTTGTGTCTTCGTGTCCCCGTGTCCTCTTGTCCTCCTGTCCCCGTGTCCTCCTGTCCCCCTGTCCTCGTGTCCTGGTGTCCCCCTGTCCTTGTGTCTTCGTGTCCTCTTGTCCTCATGTCCCCGTGTCCTCCTGTCCTCGTCTCCTCCTGTCCCCGTGTTCCTCGTGTCCTCTTGTCCTCCTGTCCTCTTGGCCACTTGTCCTCTTGTCCTCTTGTCCCCGTGTCCTCGTGTCCCCGTGTCCTCTTGTCCCCGTGTCTTCGTGTCCCTGTGTCCTCCTGTCGTCATGTCCCCCTGTCCTCGTGTCCCTCGTGTCCTCTTGTCCTCGTGTCCTCTTGTCCTCGTGTCCTCTTGTCCCCGTGTCCCTCGTGTCCCCGTGTCCCCGTGTCCCCGTGTCCCTCGTGTCCCCGTGTCCTCTTGTCCTCGTGTCCCTCGTGTCCCCGTGTCCCCGTGTCCCTCGTGTTTCCATCATCAAACCCCGCGGCTCCGGAACTCAAAGTGACGTCGTTTGTTTCCGCACGAACCAATAACGCTCCAAACATCGGTGCGCGTCAGTTGGAGCGGCGGAGATGGCAGCGCTCAGAGCGGTGAGTCCCCGCGGTCCTCCCCGGGTCCTCCCCCGGTCCCCGGGTCCTCCCCCGGTCCCCGGGTCCTCCCCGGTCCCCCCGGTCCTCCTCCGGGCTTATCTGTCCCCGGGAGCCGATTCCCGTCAATGATTCACCAGGGCGACAGATAAACGCGTCAAAATAGCGCAGAGGTCGCGGGATCAACGTGGCCGAACCTGCGCTCTGTCCGGGGATTTTGCGGATTCATTTGCACTTTTTAATTGATCGAAATCGCGCTTAAATTCGGCGCGTGTTTCGTTTTCATCTTTTGCTCGCGGTTTGACACAGAAATATTATAATTTTGACCTCGCGGTGTGTTGTTTCGTGGCTCTGGAAGCATCGTGACACTTCAACTCTGCTTCTGCGTAAAACAAATGCGTTTTTTCACATTATATCTGCGCCGAATTAATCAAAACGCACTAAACGAAGGAATTAAACTGTTTATTTGCGTTTTATTATTTGCATCGCGACAAAATTTGCAGAAAAAGTCGCACGTTTAGAGTTTTTAAAGGCGGTTTGTTTTGCTGGTGGATCGTGATGATTGCAGTGAGTGACATGACCTTCACAGTGACGCATTTCCATTTCAGATTAGATATTTTACTCCCTGTTCTCCAGAGTGTTTGGGCTACACCTGTTTTTGTCGATTCCACAGTTCGGTTTAGTTTGGATTGGTTCGGTTTGGTTTGGTTTGGTTCGGTTTCTCAGAGCTGAGTTTGGAGGACTTCATGAATGAATGAATCTTTTGTACAAAATCATTTCCATTTTGGTCTCACACGAGTCGTTCCAAGACTTCTTTGGAACTTTAGGGAGTTTAAGTTTGTTAAAGCCACACTGTGTCACTTTTTAGCTTTAAAACTGACCAAAATATAAGCATCTATTTTATATTTTTTGTGTTGAGACAAACTTTATTGATCCACAAGGGAAATTATTTGATTATTGCACCGAACAAGTTAAAAACATCTGTCCTTACTCAGGTCTAAACCAGGACTAAACCAGGACTAAACCAGGTGTAAACCAGGTGTAAACCAGGACTAAACCAGGACTAAACCAGGTGTAAACCAGGTGTAAACCAGGACTAAACCAGGACTAAACCAGGACTAAACCAGGACTAAACCAGGTGTAAACCAGGACTAAACCAGGACTAAACCAGGACTAAACCAGGACTAAACCAGGTCTAAACCAGGACTAAACCAGGACTAAACCAGGACTAAACCAGGACTAAACCAGGTGTAAACCAGGACTAAACCAGGACTAAACCAGGACTAAACCAGGTCTAAACCAGGACTAAACCAGGACTAAACCAGGACTAAACCAGGACTAAACCAGGTCTAAACCAGGTCTAAACCAGGTCTAAACCAGGACTAAACCAGGTCTAAACCAGGTGTAAACCAGGTGTAAACCAGGGCTAAACCAGGTCTAAACCAGGACTAAACCAGGTCTAAACCAGGTCTAAACCAGGACTAAACCAGGTCTAAACCAGGACTAAACTAGGACTAAACCAGGTCTAAACCAGGTCTAAACCAGGTCTGAACCAGGTCTAAACTAGGACTAAACCAGGTCTAAACCAGGTCTAAACCAGGACTAAACCAGGACTAAACCAGGTCTAAACCAGGTCTAAACCAGGTCTAAACCAGGACTAAACCAGGACTGAACCAGGTCTGAACCAGGTCTAAACTAAGACTAAACCAGGTCTAAACCAGGACTAAACCAGGACTAAACCAGGTCTAGACCAGGTCTAGACCAGGTCTAAACCAGGACTAAACCAGGACTAAACCAGGACTAAACCAGGTCTAAACCAGGACTAAACCAGGTCTAAACCAGGTCTAAACCAGGTCTAAACCAGGTCTAAACCAGGTCTGAACCAGGTCTAAACCAGGTCTGAACCAGGTCTAAACCAAGACTAAACCAGGACTAAACCAGGACTAAACCAGGTCTAAACCAGGTCTAAACCAGGTCTAAACCAGGACTAAACCAGGACTAAACCAGGTCTAAACCAGGACTAAACCAGGTCTAAACCAGGTCTAAACCAGGACTGAACCAGGTCTGAACCAGGACTAAACCAGGTCTGAACCAGGTCTAAACTAAGACTAAACCAGGTCTAAACCAGGACTAAACCAGGCATAAACCGGGTCTAAACTAGGTCTAAACCAGGACTAAACCAGGACTAAACCAGGTGTAAACTAGGTGTAAACCAGGACTAAACTAGGTCTAAACCAGGACTAAACCAGGTCTAAACCAGGTCTAAACCAGGTCTAAACCAGGTCTAAACCAGGTCTAAACCAGGTCTAAACCAGGACTAAACCAGGACTAAACCAGGTCTAAACCAGGTCTAGACCAGGTCTAAACCAGGTCTAAACCAGGTCTAAACCAGGACTAAACCAGGACTAAACCAGGACTAAACCAGGTCTAAACCAGGACTAAACCAGGACTAAACCAGGACTAAACCAGGTCTAAACCAGGACTAAACCAGGACTAAACCAGGACTAAACCAGGACTAAACCAGGACTAAACCAGGACTAAACCAGGTCTAAACCAGGACTAAACCAGGACTAAACCAGGTCTAAACCAGGACTAAACCAGGACTAAACCAGGACTAAACCAGGTGAAGTTAAAATCATCTCTTTACTCTGCGCGAGCTCGCGTCTCCACAAACCTGACTCCTGGTTTCCATGGAGATGTTCCTTTTGCTGTGATATAATCTGACATAAACTCACCTCTGTGGAGAATTGTTGTTGTTATTTATTGTTTTTAAAGAAGGTAAATTGCTTATGGCCCAAAATTTAAAAAATAAATAAATAAATAAAAAAGTTCCGCAGTGTGGTTTCCGTGGAATCCTGCAGGAGTTTGTCAAAAACAAACCAGAATTCTGAGTTTCTTTATTTATTTGATGAATTCTTTTGTTTTCAGCCTCAAACACATGAAAATACACTAAAGCTGCACTGTGTAACTTTTTGGGTGGGGCTCTGTCACCTGCTTGTTTCTATGGATACGTCATCACGCTGCCTGGAATGTTCCGCAGTGTGACTTTAAACAGCTCTACATTTATTCAGTCACAGGAGGTTTTAAACACGCCTCTCCACAGATCTGACCTGGTCAAGGTTTAAAGTCACTTTATGAAATGTTTCTGACAAAGGAATAAGATTTAACAGACCGTCCACTAAAAAGCTACACAATGCAGCTTTAAATCAAAATGCAAAAAATATATAAAAAATGTTCAAATCTTCTGCTCAGATTAGATTTTTCCAGAACCGAGCAGCTGTAATGATAATGTTGTTGTGTAATAATGTTTTATTGTCCTACTGAAGCCCTGCAGGTCGGTTGCTACGGTAACCTGGAACTCAGTGTGAAACTATGTGAGTCCAGACCGGCTCCGGCCCCCAACACCTTTAATCTGGCCCTCGGCTCATTTTATATAAAAAATATTTGAATTATATTAAAAGTTTCTATTAAAATATTTTAATTATATTTTAATTTTCTATTAAAATATTTTATATTTAAAATTTCTGTTAAAATATTTAATTACATTTAAATTTTCTATTACATTTTTTAAATTATATTTGAATTTTTTATTAAAATATTTGAATAATATTTTTTATTTTTCTCTTAAAATACTTGAATTCTATTTGAATTTTCTATTAAAATATTTTCTATTTAAATTTTCTGTTAAAATATTTAATTACATTTAAATTTTCTATTCAAATATTTGAATTATATTTGAATTTTCTATTAACTCATTCACTGCCGGCCTGTTTTCAGAATTCTATCCCCCAGACTGCCGGAGGTTTCAGTGGATTTTCACTGATTTTCCAAGACTCACAGAATACTGAGTTCTTTGACTATATAAACATGGCGCACATCAAAATAAACCGTCGACTCTCTTCTTTCACCTGGAAAAAAAATATGTTTCTAACCTTTTCGGTTCTCAAATAACTGATAGTACTGATAGCATCTGACACACGGGGAGGGCATCTGACACACGGGGAGGGCGGCATCTGACACACGGGGAGGGCATCTGACACACGGGGAGGGCGGCATCTGACACACGGGGAGGGCATCTGACACACGGGGAGGGCGGCATCTGACACACGGGGAGGGCATCTGACACACGGGGAGGGCATCTGACACACGGGGAGGGCGGCATCTGACACACGGGGAGGGCATCTGACACACGGGGAGGGCATCTGACACACAGGGAGGGCATCTGACACACGGGGAGGGCATCTGACACACGGGGAGGGCGGCATCTGACACACGGGGAGGGCATCTGACACACGGGGAGGGCATCTGACACACGGGGAGGGCATCTGACACACGGGGAGGGCATCTGACACACGGGGAGGGCATCTGACACACGGGGAGGGCATCTGACACTTTTGTGTCCGTGTAAACTCGAGCCTCTCACGTTGTAATTCTGGAACAGTTTGCATCAGCCTGTCTCCAGACACGCCCCCGCTGGTGAAGGGTGGAAGTGCAGGTCAGGACAGGGTGCAGTGGCAGAGTGGTTAGCCCCAGGACTCACCCAGATGCCCTTCCCTGTCGAGCCTTGGTCACATGCTCCAAAATCTGATTAGAATCTGATTTCTGGAGCTTTGGCATTACGTAAAGCTGCATTGTGTAATGTTTCTGGTGGAGGCCTGTCTCCATGGAGATGTTATTGCTTTTTGTCTGGAATGTTCCACAGTGTGGCATTAAACCTTTTTATCTCCACGGAGACCAAACCAGAGCAAGTTACAGGTCAGATCTGTGGAGAGGCAAACGTTATGTGTTACAGTTAATACCCCTCTTTAAAGGTGCATTGTGTAATTTTCCTAGTGGAGGGTCTGTCATCTTCTTGTTTCTATGGATACGGCTCTGTTTAAATGTTCCGCAGTGTGACTTTAAACAGCTCTACTTCACATTTATTTAATTACAGGTGCTTTTAAAGCTCAAAAATGCCTAGAAAAACAGACATTGTGACGCCTCTCCACAGATCTGACCTGTGACTCGGTCTGGTTTGGTCTCCATGGAGATAGAAAGGTTTAATGCCACAGTGCGGAACATTCCAGACAAAGTTACACACTGCAGCTTTAAACTTTAAACTTCAGATTATGTTAAACTTGTTTGTCGTGTGTGAATCTAAATTCCGACAAACCAGAAGAACCGGTAAAGACACAAAAGACAGAAGTGTGTCAGATGCCCTCCCTGTGTCCCAGTCACGGCTCGTTTGCTTTTATGGGCTTTCGGAGTTAAACATCTCCTCATGACTTTTTAATGACGTTAAGCTTTAATCTTTATTTGAGCAGAAAAGTCCCAGAGCTTCTGAAAGTGTTTGTGGTCATGAACACACACTCAAACACGTGTTTATTTAATGTTTGGTTTTATCACAGCTGCTGCTTTCCCCACAGGCGCTTTTCACTTATTTACTTTTCTCATTCATCACTTTTCACCCACACAATCAAAAACACACACACACGATTAAAAACACACACACACGATTAAAAACACACCCACATGATCAATAACACACCCACACAATCAATAACACACCCACATGATCAAAATCACACCCACATGATCAATAACACACCCACACAATCAATAACACACCCACATGATCAAAATCACACCCACATGATCAAAATCACACCCATGTTACACTTCAAAACTGTGTCATTGGTGAAATGTGCTCAGTGAAGTAACAAGGCGCAGCATTTGGTCTCGTGACGCTCACATTTTATTTGACTGTGATGGAGAATGCAGATGTTCTACCTCAATACATCACAGTGCATGAGGTGACGCAGCGTGACGTGACGTGACGCAGCGTGACGTGACATGGCATGACGCAGCGTGATGTGACGCAGCGTGACGTGACGTAGCGTGACATGGCATGACGCAGCGTGACGTGACGCAGCGTGACGTGACGCAGCATGACGTGACGTAGCGTGACATGGCATGACGCAGTGTGACGTGACGCAGCGTGATGTGACGTAGCGTGACATGGCATGACGCAGCGTGACGTGACGCAGCATGACGTGACGCAGCGTGACGTGACGCAGCGTGCCGTGACGTAGTGTGACGTGACGTAGTGTGACGTGACGCAGTGTGACGTGACGTAGTGTGACGTGACGTAGTGTGACGTGACGTAGTGTGACGTGACGTAGTGTGACGTGACGCAGTGACGTGACGCAGTGACGTGACGCAGTGTGACGTGACGCAGTGTGATGTGACGTGACGCAACGTTACGTAGCGTGACGTGACATGGCATGACGCAGTGTGACGTGACACAGCGTGACGTGAAGCAGCGTGATGTGACATGGCATGACGTAGTGTGACGTAGCGTGACGTGACGTAGCGTGACGCAGCGTGACGTAGCGTGACGTGACGTAGCGTGACGTGACGTAGCGTGACGTGACGTAGCGTGACGTGATGTAGCGTGACGTGATGTAGCGTGACGCGACGTAATGTGACACTTTGTGACGTGATGTAGTGTGACGTGACGTAGCGGGACGTGATGTAGCGTGACGTGATGCAGCGTGACGTGATGCAGCGTGATTCACCGTGGCGTGACGCGACGTAATGTGGCGCTTTGTGACGTGACGTGACGTAGCGTGACGTGACGTAGCGTGACGTGATGTAGTGTGACGCGACGTAGCGTGGCGTGACGTAGCGTGACGTGATGTAGCGTGACGTGATGTAGCGTGACGTGATGTAGCGTGACGCGACGTAATGTGACGCTTTGTGACGTGATGTAGTGTGACGTGACGCAGCGTGACGTGACATGGCATGACGTAGTGTGACGTAGCGTGACGTGACGCGACGTGACGTAATGTGACGCTTTGTGACGTGACGCTTTGTGACGTGACATGATGTGACATAGCGTGACGTGAAGTAGCGTGACGTGACGTAGTGTGACGTGACGCCACGTGGCGTAGTGTGACGTGACGCAGCGCCGGGACGTTCTAACCAGGGGGACGCTCGAGTCGGTATTCGGTTCAATTCTTCAGAAACGTGTGGAGATAAAGTCCACAGGAAGCAGAGGCACCGTCGCTGATGTTGCTTCACCTCGAGCCATGAAGAAGTTTAAGGATGATATTGTTGTATCGGAATCTGTTGAGAATCAAGTCTGTTCCTTAGTATCAAAATGGAGCTTGAATTTGAGAATTCGGACATTAGAACGAACCGACTGGATCAGATCACCGGAACCTGCTCTTCACTGACTACAGCTCTGCATTCAACACCATAATCCCTCCAAACTGGTCTCTAAGCTCACCGCCCTGGGCCTGGGGACGTCCATCTGCTGCTGGATATGGGACTTCCTCACCAACAGGCCACAGGCGGTGAGGATCGGCAGCCACTCTCCACTCGTGTCCTCAGCACTGGGGCACCGACTTTACAGTTCAGGACGATGTGTTTTTATGAAAATTGATTTTTTAGTTATTTTTTACACGCGAGCGGAACTAATGCGCCGCCACGTTCTACACGGGTAAGTTAGCGGGGCGTACCCAAACATTGTACGAGCTAGCGCGGCAGCGAGTGAGCTAAAGCCGGAGCTTGTACCAAACAAAGGTGTTTACATCTGTTTTATGTAACTGGTTCGGTTTTCTTGCGTCGGACTTAGAACAAACGAGTGCTCGCTGTGAGGTCTGTTCAAAAGCTGCAGCGCGACAAATGTGTCCTAGTGCCTAAAGCAGAGGCAGAGGAGTGGGAGAAGTGCAGGTCCCACAGCGCCAGCACATACCGTAAAAGACATGGTGCCCATATTTACTGTGGAAACGCCCAGATTCATTAACATGGTGACTAGGGATGCAAATTATCGGTTAATTCATTAACTGATAGTTGATTGACCTTATCGATCGATTAACGATTAACTGATAAGCGGCGTTTTTCACCTGAATTTGAGTGTTTCAATAGGGTCTTTAAGAATATAAGCTATAGTAACATAACACTGAGTCATAAATATATCATAGTATTATTATATTGTATATTCCTCAATTATTCCTTAGTAAAAAGCAGACAAATGTATTAATGCTGAATAACAAAATACAGTGATCCCTCGCTCTATCCAATTTTTTTTTTTTTATAGTGTAACATTTTTTTATAGTGTAACATTGTGTTCTGTCCTGATTGGCTAAGAGACTAGACCAGGACTGAACGTGGACTGGACCAGGTCTGAACCAGGTCTGAACCAGGTCTGGACCTGGACTGGACCTGGACTGGACCGGGACTCGACCGGGTCTAGACCTGGACTAGACCAGGATTAAACCACCACGTGCCGCTGCTGCTGGTTTCGCCGCGAAACCAGCAGCAGCGGCACGCATTCCGGGTTCGATCTCGCCTCGCGCGTACACCCGGGGCTGCTGAGCAGTGCCGTCGGCTATGAGTCGAGCTTGGCGCAGCGCGGTTGCCTTGTTTCGGGTGCGCGTGTCCGCGTGTCTGTGGTTAGCGGTTAATTACAATTAATGCATTTTGATCGACCAACGTCTTAATCGACAATTAACCGTTAATCGATTAATTGTTGACATCCCTAATGGTGACAGTTTTGGACCTGAAGTTTGTGCGACCAAGACACAGATATTTTTCTTGTGTTGCCACAGACGTACACAGACTGCACAAGCTACATACATGAACACAGACAGTGGCTTTTCTGCATCACTGAGGAAAAACTAAAACTAAAACACAACACTCCACACTCCAGTCCATCTTTCCCACAATCAGGGAATCAATTAGCTCCAGAAAATGCTTCTTTATAAAAGAAAGATATTTGTATAACTGTGATATATTTTTTTAAACAATAACAGCTTAATTGATGCAGGTGTAATGTGTTTGTTTTATAAAAGAACGTTTCATTGTTTTGAGACATTTGTCTGTCATCTGTTATTTGTTTTTGAGTAGAGAAAAATCCATTCAAATCTGTTTTTTTTAAATTGGAGATTTTATTTTTAGGCCGTATCGCTGAGCTCTACTTGATTCTGGTGTGTTTGATTCTCGCTCGTGTGTTTCAGATCGTCCGTGGGCGTCTGGTGCAGGCCCTTCCATCGCTGGGGACAGGGCGCCTCTCCAGTTCATTCAAGGTACTGCAGCTCCTCGTTTCCACAGGAACAGGAACCTTCTGAGAGGAACATGAACCTTCTGAGAGGAACATGGACCATCTGAGAGGAACATGGATCTTCTGAGAGGAACATGGACCATCTGAGAGGAACATGGATCTTCTGAGAGGAACATGGACCATCTGAGAGGAACATGGATCTTCTGAGAGGAACATGGACCTTCTGAGAGGAACATGAACCTTCTGAGAGGAACATGAACCTTCTGAGAGGAACATGGACCTTCTGAGAGGAACATGGACCTTCTGAGAGGAACATGGACCTTCTGAGAGGAACATGAACCTTCTGAGAGGAACATGGACCTTCTGAGAGGAACATGGACCTTCTGAGAGGAACATGGATCTTCTGAGAGGAACATGGATCTTCTGAGAGGAACATGGATCTTCTGAGAGGAACATGGACCTTCTGAGAGGAACATGGACCTTCTGAGAGGAACATGGACCTTCTGAGAGGAACATGGATCTTCTGAGAGGAACATGGATCTTCTGAGAGGAACATGGATCTTCTGAGAGGAACATGGACCTTCTGAGAGGAACATGGACCTTCTGAGAGGAACATGGACCATCTGAGAGGAACCGTGTTTTTTCTGATCTGATGTCGTTTCCTTGTCACACACAGACCTGGAGTCGTGTTTTTTCAGATTTAGGCTGAGGAAACACCTCGTGATGTCATCGTGTGGTCATACAGGAAGTGCTACACTGTGTTTTTAAATCACTTAGACCTGGTTTAGACCTGGTTTAGACCTGGTTTAGACCTGGTTTAGACCTGGTTTAGACCTGGTTTAATCCTGGTTTAATCCTGGTTTAGTCCTGGTTTAGTCCTGGTTTAGTCCTGGTTTAGTCCTGGTTTATACCTGGATTAGTCCTGGATTAGTCCTTGTTTAGACCTGGTTTAGACCTGGTTTAGACCTGGTTTAGTCCTGGTTTAGACCTGGTTTAGTCCTGGATTAGTCCTGGTTTAGACCTGGTTTAGTCCTGGTTTAGTCCTGGATTAGTCCTGGTTTAGTTCTGGTTTAGTCCTGGTTTAGTCCTGGATTAGTCCTTGTTTAGACCTGGTTTAGTCCTGGTTTAGTCCTGGATTAGTCCTGGTTTAGTTCTGGTTTAGTCCTGGTTTAGTCCTGGATTAGTCCTTGTTTAGTCCTGGTTTAGTCCTGGTTTAGACCTGGATTAGTCCTGGTTTAGTCCTGGTTTAATCATGGTTTAGACCTGGTTTAGTCCTGGTTTAGTCCTGGTTTAGACCTGGTTCACGAGGTGGACCAGAGTGTTTGCAGATGTTCCTCAAACACGACTCCAGGTCCGTGTTTTTGAGGAACATCGTGAGAACCTGACAGAAAACGTGACTTTTCGTCAGACTCGTGTTTAACGTTTTTCTCCTTGTCTTTGTTCTCGTCTGTTTTGGATGTTTCTGAACACGTTTAATTCTGTTTTAATTGAATTCCGTGTAAAATAATTCCCTGTAATTCCCAAAGCTTCTGGACGTCACAGGTCAGAGCTCAAAAACACACAATTTTCCCCCTGTTTTTCTGGAATGTTCCGCAGTGTGGCATTAAACCCTTCTATCTCCGTGGAGACCAAACCAGACCGAGTTCCGGGGCAGATCTGTGGAGAGGCGTGTCTAAAACCTCCTGTGACTGAATAAATGTCAAGTAGAGCTGTTTAAAGTCACACTGCGGGACATTCCGGGCAGAGCAGTGACGTATCCATAGAAACAAGCAACCAGAAAAGTTCCGCAGTGCAGCTTTAAGCCCACGCGGGGAGGGCATCTGACACACTGACCTGTGACGTCCTGTTTCTGTGTAATAAAGAAATCAAAATCACTGTATGTCCGATCGCTCTCCTGTCCTCCTGTCCTCCTCCTGTCCTCTTCCTCCTGTCCTCCTGTCCTCCTCCTGTCCTCTTCCTCCTGTCCTCCTGTCCTCCTCCTGTCCTCCTCCTGTCCTCCTCCTGTCCTCCTCCTCCTGTCCTCTTCCTCCTGTCCTCCTCCTCCTGTCCTCCTCCTGTCCTCTTCCTCCTGTCCTCCTCCTCTCCTCCTCCTGTCCTCCTCCTCCTGTCCTCTTCCTCCTGTCCTCCTCCTGTCCTCCTCCTGTCCTCCTCCTGTCCTCCTCCTGTCCTCCTGTCCTCCTCCTGTCCTCTGCTTTTTGTCCTCCTGTCCTCCTCCTGTCCTCTGCTTTTTGTCCTCATGTCCTCCTCCTCCTGTCCTCCTCCTGTCCTCCTCCTGTCCTCGTCCTCCTCCTGTCCTCCTCCTGTCCTCTGCTTTTTGTCCTCCTCCTGTCCTCCTCCTGTCCTCTGCTTTTTGTCCTCCTGTCCTCCTCTCCTGTCCTCCTCCTGTCCTCCTCTCCTGTCCTCCTCCTGTCCTCCTCCTGTCCTCTTCCTGTCCTCCTGTCCTCCTCCTCCTGTCCTCTGCTTTTTGTCCTCCTCCTGTCCTCCTCTTGTCCTCCTCCTGTCCTCTGCTTTTTGTCCTCCTCCTGTCCTCCTCCTGTCCTCCTGTCCTCCTCCTGTCCTCTGCTTTTTGTCCTCCTCCTGTCCTCCTGTCCTCCTGTCCTCCTGTCCTCCTCCTGTCCTCTGCTTTTTGTCCTCCTCCTGTCCTCCTTCTGTCCTCCTCCTGTCCTCTTCCTCCTGTCCTCCTGTCCTCCTCCTGTCCTCCTCCTCCTGTCCTCCTGTCCTCTGCTTTTTGTCCTCCTCCTGTCCTCCTCCTGTCCTCTGCTTTTTGTCCTCCTCCTGTCCTCCTCCTGTCCTCTGCTTTTTGTCCTCCTCCTGTCCTCCTGTCCTCTGCTTTTTGTCCTCCTCCTGTCCTCCTTCTGTCCTCCTCCTGTCCTCCTCCTGTCCTCTGCTTTTTGTCCTCCTTCTGTCCTCCTCCTGTCCTCCTCCTGTCCTCCTGTGCTTCTGTCCTCCTGTCCTCTGCTTTTTGTCCTCCTCCTGTCCTCCTGTCCTCCTCCTCCTGTCCTCTGCTTTTTGTCCTCCTCCTGTCCTCCTCCTCCTGTCCTCCTCCTGTCCTCTGCTTTTTGTCCTCCCCCTGTCCTCCTGTCCCTGTCCTCCTCCTGTCCCTGTCCTCCTGTCCTCCTCCTGTCCCTGTCCTCCTGTCCCTGTCCTCCTGTCCCAGTCCCTGTCCTCCTCCTGTCCTCGTCCTCCTGTCCCTGTCCTCCTGTCCCAGTCCCTGTCCTCCTCCTGTCCTCGTCCTCCTGTCCCTGTCCTCCTGTCCTCCTCCTGTCCTCCTCCTGTCCTCCTGTCCTCTTCCTGTCCTCCTGTCCTCCTCCTGTCCTCCTGTCCTCTTCCTGTCCTCCTGTCCTCCTCCTCCTGTCCTCCTCCTGTCCTCCTGTCCTCTTCCTGTCCTCCTGTCCTCCTCCTGTCCTCCTGTCCTCTTCCTGTCGTCCTCCTCCTGTCCTCCTCCTGTCCTCCTCCTCCTGTCCTCCTCCTCCTGTCCTCCTGTCCTCCTCCTGTCCTCCTCTTCCTGTCCTCCTCCTCCTGTCCTCCTCCTCCTGTCCTCCTCCTGTCCTCTTCCTGTCCTCCTCTGGCGTGTCCTCAGGCTGCAGATCTGTCCGTGGAGCGTTCTTCGTCCCCTCGTCCCAAACCGGACTCTTCTTCTCTGGTGTTTGGGAAACATTTCTCTGACCACATGTTGGTGATAAACTGGAGCGAGTCTGGAGGATGGGAACGGCCGAGGATCCAACCCTTCCAGAACCTGTCGCTGCACCCGGCGTCCTCCGCCCTGCACTACTCCATCGAGGTGAGTCCATCTTCACCGTCTCCACCGAGGTGAGAGCACCGCTGAGGTGAGACCACCGCTGAGGTGAGAGCACCGCTGAGGTGAGAGCACCGCTGAGGTGAGAGCACCGCTGAGGTGAGAGCACCGAGGTGAGAGCGTCTCCGTCGAGGTGAGAGCGTCTCCACCGAGGTGAGAGCGTCTCCATCGAGGTGAGAGCACCGCCAAGGTGAGAGCGTCTCCGTCGAGGTGAGAGCGTCTCCGTCGAGGTGAGAGCGTCTCCGTCGAGGTGAGAGCGTCTCCGTCGAGGTGAGAGCGTCTCCGTCGAGGTGAGAGCGTCTCCACCGAGGTGAGAGCGTCTCCATCGAGGTGAGAGCACCGCCAAGGTGAGAGCGTCTCCGCCGAGGTGAGAGCGTCTCCGCCGAGGTGAGAGCGTCTCCGTCGAGGTGAGAGCGTCTCCGTCGAGGTGAGAGCGTCTCCGTCGAGGTGAGAGCGTCTCCGTCGAGGTGAGAGCGTCTCCATCGAGGTGAGAGCACCGCCAAGGTGAGAGCGTCTCCGTCGAGGTGAGAGCGTCTCCGTCGAGGTGAGAGCGTCTCCACCGAGGTGAGAGCGTCTCCGTCGAGGTGAGAGCGTCTCCACCGAGGTGAGAGCGTCTCCATCGAGGTGAGAGCGTCTCCATCGAGGTGAGAGCACCGCCGAGGTGAGAGCGTCTCCATCGAGGTGAGAGCGTCTCCATCGAGGTGAGAGCACCGCCGAGGTGAGAGCGTCTCCATCGAGGTGAGAGCGTCTCCATCGAGGTGAGAGCACCGCCGAGGTGAGAGCGTCTCCATCGAGGTGAGAGCGTCTCCATCGAGGTGAGAGCGTCTCCATCGAGGTGAGAGCGTCTCCACCGAGGTGAGAGCGTCTCCATCGAGGTGAGAGCGTCTCCATCGAGGTGAGAGCGTCTCCACCGAGGTGAGAGCGTCTCCATCGAGGTGAGAGCGTCTCCATCGAGGTGAGAGCGTCTCCATCGAGGTGAGAGCACCGCTGAGGTGAGAGCACCGAGGTGAGAGCGTCTCCACCGAGGTGAGAGCGTCTCCACCGAGGTGAGAGCGTCTCCATCGAGGTGAGAGCGTCTCCATCGAGGTGAGAGCGTCTCCATCGAGGTGAGAGCGTCTCCATCGAGGTGAGAGCACCGCCGAGGTGAGAGCGTCTCCATCGAGGTGAGAGCGTCTCCATCGAGGTGAGAGCACCGCCGAGGTGAGAGCGTCTCCACCGAGGTGAGAGCGTCTCCGTCGAGGTGAGAGCGTCTCCATCGAGGTGAGAGCGTCTCCATCGAGGTGAGAGCGTCTCCATCGAGGTGAGAGCGTCTCCATCGAGGTGAGTCCATCTCCACCGTCTCCACCGAGGTGAGAGCGTCTCCTTGGACCTCCTTCCTCTTGGCCTCAATGAGACCAAGACTGAGGTGATGGTGGCAGTGCCCGGTGGCAGTGCCCGGTGGCAGTGCCCGGTGGCAGGGCCCGGTGGCAGTGCCCGGTGGCAGTGCCCGGTGGCAGGGCCCGGTGGCAGTGCCCGGTGGCAGTACCAGCTCTTTGTCCGACTTGGGTCCTCTCAGACAGCACATAAAATCAACAGCACCAACCTCGGCGTCATTATGGACTCTGATTTTAAACTTGATAAACAAGTTAATGCGGTCGTGAAATGTAGTTTTTATCATCTTCATCTTTTAGCCAAAATTAAATCTTTTTTGATCCTTTTCAGATTTTGAGCGCGTCATGCATGCTTTTATTTCTTCTCGTCTGGACTACTGCAGCGCACTTTATTCTGGAATGAATCAGAACGCACTTTATCGACTGCAGTTAGTCCAGAACGCTGCTGCTGCTGCGCCTTTTAACAGGACGGAAGAAATATGAACACATCTCCCCTGTTCTTGTGTCTTTGCACTGGCTTCCTGTTCGTTTTAGGATTGATTTTAAGATTTTATTGTTTGTTTTTAAAGCTTTGAATGGACTGGCTCCAAAATACATCTCTGACCTCATCCAAATCTACAGACCGGTGCTCTGAGGTCAGAGGGCAGCTCCAGCTCGTGGGCCCTAAGTCTAGACTTAAAACTCGGGGGCCCAGGGCTTTCTCTGTGGTTGGCCCTAAGTTTTTATTCTTTCTCTCATGTTCTGATGCTGTTCCTCCTCAAAAACCTGCCTGAAGAACTTTGAGAGTTTATTTCTAAAGCACTTTTTAAAAAAGCCACATCTGCCCAAAGTTCTGCAGACAAAAGTCACAAAAACCCAAACCCCGCTCAGCTTCAGCTTCAGCTTCAGCTTCAGGGGCGTACTAATGAGTCTCCAACAAAAAATATCTAATCTAAAAATATTTGAAATCTGGGCCGTGCTAATGCCCAGAAGAATGTTGTGGGACCAGCTCCAGGCCGCTCCTCTGGACCTTGGAGCATGTGGTGTGGTGACCTCCGGGTTCTCCTGGAGCCTGGACAGAAGCTCAGGGAGACGAGGAGGAGCCACAACATTCAAACCTGCCCTGAAGCTGGGGACAAACAGGCTATTCAAACCCTCCTGGTACGAGGCTCCGCCCACAGGCTTCACCCACACACTCTGTCCCCGTCCTCCGGTCCCCGTCCTCCGGTCCCCGTCCTCCGGTCCCCGTCCTCCGGTCCCCGTCCTCCGGTCCCCGTCCTGTCCCCGTCCTCCTGTCCCCGTCCTCTAACCCGGCGTCTCTGTCCTCAGCTCTTCGAGGGGATGAAGGCGTTCCGAGGAGATGATGATCACGTTCGTCTCTTCAGGCCGATGTTAAACATGGAGCGAATGCACCGCAGCGCCGACCGAAGCTGTTTACCTGTGAGTGTGAACACCACCTAACTCCACCCACAACCACACCCGCAACCACATCCACCCACAACCACACCCACATCCACCACACCCGCAACCACACCCACATCCACCACACCCACAACCACACCCGCAACCACATCCACCACACCCGCAACCACACCTGCAACCACACACACCCTAACCCCAGCAGACCGAAGCTGTTTACCCGTGAGTGTGTACACCACCTAACTCCACCCACAACCACACCCACATCCACCACACCCGCAACCACACCCACATCCACCACACCCGCAACCACACCTGCAACCACACACACACCCTAACCCCAGCAGACAGGAGCTGTTTACCCGTGAGTGTGAACACCACCTAACCACACCCACAATTACACCTGCAACCACACCTCTTCTCCTCCTCCTCTCCTTCTCTCTCTCTGCTCCCTCTCTCTGTCCTTTCCGTTTCTCCTCTTTCTCCCCCCTCACCTCTTTCTCTCTTTGCCCCCCCCCCCCTCCTTTTCCATCGTCCTCGGCTCGTGTCCTCGACTCGTGTCCTCGGCTCGTGTCCTCGGCTCGTGTCCTCGGCTCGTGTCCTCGACTCGTGTCCTCGGCTCGTGTCCTCGGCTCGTGTCCTCGGCTCGTGTCCTCTGTGTCCCTCACACGTGTGGACACAAACACAAAGACTCCAGCTGTGTCTGTCAGATGCCCTCCCTGGCTGTAGTTGAGATTATGTCAGATGCCCTCCCCCGCTGTAGTTGAGATTATGTCAGATGCCCTCCCTGGCTGTAGTTGAGATTATGTCAGATGCCCTCCCTGGCTGTAGTTGAGATTATGTCAGATGCCCTCCCTGGCTGTAGTTGAGATTATGTCAGATGCCCTCCCTGGCTGTAGTTGAGATTATGTCAGATGCCCTCCCTGGCTGTAGTTGAGATTATGTCAGATGCCCTCCCTCATGTGAACATGTGTCACCTGGTGTCGGGGTCAAAGGTCAAATGTTTTAAATGTATTTTCCGTTTGATGTATTTGTCTGTTTGAGTTTGTTTCCTCTGTGTGTTGGATAACAGAATAACAGAATAATAAAAGAATAAAAGAATAAAAGAATAAAAGAATAAAAGAATATAATAATAATGAGATAACTCGTGGTGTGTGTTTTTCCTGCAGCTCTTTGACAAACACGAGCTGCTCTCGTGTATCCAGAGTTTGGTGGAGCTGGACCAGGACTGGGTTCCTTCTGCTCAGAACACGAGTCTGTACATCAGACCCACCTTCATCGGGACTGAGGTAACTCCATAAAGTACTACAGTACTGCAGTACTACTGTACTACTGTACTACAGTACTGCAGTACTACTGTACTACAGGACAACAGTACTACAGTACTACTGTACTACTGTACACATACAAACCACACACACATACACACACATCAGACCCACCTTCATCGGGACTGAGGTAACTCCATAAAGTACTACAGTACTACTGTGTTACAGCACAACAATACTACAGTACTACAGTAGCACAGTACTACAGTAGTACAGTAGTACAGTACTACAGTACTACAGTAGCACAGTACTACAGTAGCACAGTACTACAGTAGTACTGTAGTACAGTAAACGATTGATCAGCGTTTGCTCCCGTGTGTCCTCCCCCGGCGTGAGTCTGTGGGGGGGCTGTTGTATTGATCCTGTCCTCTGTCGTCGTATTGATCCTGTCCTCCTCTGTCGTCGTATTGATCCTGTCCTCCTCTGTCGTTGTATTGATCCTGTCCTCCTCTGTCGTTGTATTGATCCTGTCCTCCTCTGTCGTTGTATTGATCCTGTCCTCCTCTGTCGTTGTATTGATCCTGTCCTCCTCTGTCGTTGTATTGATCCTGTCCTCCTCTGTCGTTGTATTGATCCTGTCCTCCTCTGTCGTTGTATTGATCCTGTCCTCTGTCGTTGTATTGATCCTGTCCTCCTCTGTCGTTGTATTGATCCTGTCCTCCTCTGTCGTTGTATTGATCCTGTCCTCCTCTGTCGTTGTATTGATCCTGTCCTCCTCTGTCGTTGTATTGATCCTGTCCTCCTCTGTCGTTGTATTGATCCTGTCCTCCTCTGTCGTTGTATTGATCCTGTCCTCCTCTGTCGTTATATTGATCCTGTCCTCCTCTGTCGTTGTATTGATCCTGTCCTCTGTCCTTCAGCCGTCTCTGGGCGTGTCTCGTGCCAGTAAGGCCATGATCTTCGTCATCGTGGGCCCCGTGGGGCCGTACTTCGCCACCGGCTCCTTTAACCCGGTGTCTCTGCTCGCCGACCCCGCCTTCGTCCGGGCGTGGAGGGGCGGAGTCGGGGCCTACAAGATGGGAGGGTGAGTGTGCCGTCACGAGAATCAATCCAAACTCTTTCAATACTGACGAACAGACTCAATACTCGATACCGATTCTGATCCCACCATGAAAATAAAACCTTCTAACTAACCAGGACTAAACCAGGTCTAAACCAGGACTAAACCAGGTCTAAACCAGGACTAAACCAGGACTAAACCAGGTCTAAACCAGGACTAAACCAGGACTAAACCAGGTCTAAACCAGGACTAAACCAGGTCTAAACCAGGACTAAACCAGGTCTAAACCAGGACTAAACCAGGACTAAACCAGGACTAAACCAGGACTAAACCAGGACTAAACCAGGTCTAAACCAGGACTAAACCAGGTCTAAACCAGGACTAAACCAGGACTAAACCAGGACTAAACCAGGACTAAACCAGGACTAAACCAGGTCTAAACCAGGACTAAACCAGGTCTAAACCAGGACTAAACCAGGACTAAACCAGGACTAAACCAGGACTAAACCAGGACTAAACCAGGTCTAAACAAGGACTAAACCAGGTCTAAACCAGGACTAAACCAGGACTAAACCAGGTCTAAACCAGGACTAAACCAGGACTAAACCAGGACTAAACCAGGTCTAAACCAGGACTAAACCAGGACTAAACCAGGTCTAAACCAGGTCTAAACCAGGTCTAAACCAGGTCTAAACCAGGACTAATCCAGGACTAAACCAGGACTAAACCAGGACTAAACCAGGACTAAACCAGGACTAAAACAGGACTAAAACAGGACTAAACCAGGACTAAACCAGGTCTAAACCAGGTCTAAACCAGGACTAAACCAGGACTAAACCAGGTCTAAACCAGGTCTAAACCAGGTCTAAACCAGGACTAAACCAGGTCTAAACCAGGTCTAAACCAGGACTAAACCAGGTCTAAACCAGGTGTAAACCAGGACTAAACCAGGACTAAACCAGGTCTAAACCAGGTCTAAACCAGGTCTAAACCAGGACTAAACCAGAACTAAACCAGGACTAAACCAGGTCTAAACCAGGTCTAAACCAGGTCTAAACCAGGTCTAAACCAGGTCTAAACCAGGACTAAACCAGGACTAAACCGGGTCTAAACCAGGTCCATGGGTGTATTCTTGTCCCTGTGCTCTTATACCTGTTCTGGTTTAGTCCTGGTTTAGTCTTGGTTTAGTCTTGGTTTAGTCCTGGTTTAATCCTGGTTTAGTCCTGGTTTAGTCCTGGTTTAGACCTGGTTTAGTCCTGGTTTAGTCCTGGTTTAGTCCTGTGGTGAGGTCACACTCAGAACATTTGTTTAAACCTCCTGGAGAGGCGTCCTCACAGCTGAACGGGAAACATCTGTGAAGGCTGTGGTTCTTCTGAGGACATGTGTCTTCTGAGGACACGTGTCTTCTGAGGACATGTGTCTTCTGAGGACACAGGTCTTCTGAGACTTCAGGAGGAAAGATCTGGAGACACAAACTGGACCAGGACCAGATCTGAGGGACCAGAACCTCAGATTTTAAAGTTCTTCTATTAAGCAGAACTGAGTGAGGTTTTAGTCGTGTTCTGAAGTTGTTCCTGGAGTTGCATTTGTTTCGTTCACGTGTTTGAGGAACACTTCATTATTCTTCTACATGTCCATAACCTGGCAGAACGTATGTAACGCGGCGCCCCCGGTGTTCTTCTGCAGGAACTACGGGCCGACCATCGCGGTGCAGAACGAGGCGGTGAAGCGCGGCTGTCAGCAGGTCCTCTGGCTCTACGGACCCCACGAGGAGATCACCGAAGTGGGAACCATGAACCTGTTCATCTACTGGACCGACAGCAACGGAGGTCAGAGCAGGACCGGCTTTAGACCTGGTTTAGACCTGGTTTAGTCCTGGTTTAGTCCTGGTTTAGACCTGGTTTAGTCCAGGTTTAGTCCTGGTTTAGACCTGGTTTAGACCTGGTTTAGACCTGGTTTAGACCTGGTTTAGACCTGGTTTAGACCTGGTTTAGACCTGGTTTAGACCTGGTTCAGACCTGGTTTAGACCTGGTTTAGACCTGGTTTAGACCTGGTTCAGACCTGGTTTAGACCTGGTTCAGACCTGGTTTAGACCTGGTTTAGACCTGGTTTAGACCTGGTTCAGACCTGGTTTAGACCTGGTTTAGACCTGGTTTAGACCTGGTTTAGACCTGGTTTAGACCTGGTTTAGACCTGGTTTAGACCTGGTTTAGACCTGGTTCAGACCTGGTTTAGACCTGGTTTAGACCTGGTTTAGACCTGGTTCAGACCTGGTTTAGACCTGGTTTAGACCTGGTTTAGACCTGGTTTAGTCCTGGTTTAGACCTGGTTTAGTCCAGGTTTAGACCTGGTTTAGACCTGGTTCAGACCTGGTTTAGACCTGGTTCAGACCTGGTTTAGACCTGGTTTAGACCTGGTTTAGACCTGGTTTAGACCTGGTTCAGACCTGGTTTAGACCTGGTTTAGACCTGGTTTAGTCCTGGTTTAGACCTGGTTTAGACCTGGTTTAGACCTGGTTTAGTCCTGGTTTAGACCTGGTTTAGACCTGGTTTAGACCTGGTTTAGACCTGGTCTAGTCCTGGTTCTTGTGTTTACAGAGAAGGAGCTGGTGACTCCTCCTCTGGACGACGGTCTCATTCTTCCTGGAGTCACTCGACAGTCTCTGCTGGACCTGGCCCGGGCCTGGGTAAGACCTGCTGTAGTCCTGGTTTAGTTCTGCTGTAGTCCTGGTTTAGTTCTGCTGTAGTCCTGGTTTAGTTCTGCTGTAGTCCTGGTTTAGTTCTGCTGTAGTCCTGGTTTAGTTCAGCTGTAGTCCTGGTTTAGTTCTGCTGTAGTCCTGGTTTAGTTCTGCTGTAGTCCTGGTTTAGTTCTGCTGTAGTCCTGGTTTAGTTCTGCTGTAGTCCTGGTTTAGTTCTGCTGTAGTCCTGGATTAATATTGCACATTTCCCTGAGCTGAGCTGTTCTCCTGATGTTCTCCTCCTGTCCTCCTCCTGTCCTCCTCCTGTCCTCCTCCTCCTGTCCTCCTCCTGTCCTCCTCCTGTCCTCCTCCTGTCCCCCTCCTGTCCTCCTCCTGTCCTCCTCCTGTCCTCCTCCTGTCCTCCTCCTGTCCTCCTCCTGTTCTCCTCCTGTCCTCCTCCTGTCCCCCTCCTGTCCTCCTCCTGTCCTCCTCCTGTCCTCCTCCTGTCCCCCTCCTGTCCTCCTCCTGTCCTCCTCCTGTCCTCCTCCTGTCCTCCTCCTGTCCTCCTCCTGTCCCCCTCCTGTCCTCCTCCTGTTCTCCTCCTGTCCTCCTCCTGTCCTCCTCCTGTCCCCCTCCTGTCCTCCTCCTGTCCTCCTCCTGTTCTCCTCCTGTCCTCCTCCTGTCCTCCTCCTGTCCTCCTCCTGTCCTCCTCCTGTCCTCCTCCTGTCCCCCTCCTGTCCTCCTCCTGTCCTCCTCCTGTCCTCCTCCTCCTGTCCTCCTCCTGTCCTCCTCCTGTCCTCCTGTTCCAGGGGGAGTTCCGGGTGTCGGAGCGGCGTCTGCAGATGAAGGACCTGATGGAGGCTCTGGACCAGGGTCGGGTTCTGGAGGTGTTTGGAGCTGGGACGGCCTGTGTGGTGTGTCCTGTGGGCAGCCTCCTGTACAAGGGGCAGGTACACCTCCCTGTGTGTCCTCCTTCCTCTCTTTCTCCTCCCTCTCTCTCTCCTTCCTCTCTCCTCCCTCTGTCCTCTCCTCCTCCTCTCCTCTCTCCTCCTCCCTTTCTCCTCCCTCTCTCCTCTCCTCCCTCCCTCTCTCCTCCCTCTGTCCTCTCCTCCTCCTCTCCTCTCCTCTCTCCTTCCTCTCCTCCCTCTCTCCTCCCTCTGTCCTCTCCTCCTCCTCTCCTCCTCCCTCTCTCCTCCCTCTGTCCTCTCCTCCTCCTCCTCTCCTCTCCTCTCTCCTTCCTCTCCTCTCTCCTTCCTCTCTTTACGTTAGATGCCCTTCCTCTCTCCTCCCTCTCTCCTCCCTCTCTCCTCCCTCTCTCCTCCCTCTCTCCTCTCTCTCCTCTCCTCTCCTCCCTTTCTCCCCCCTCTCTCCTCTCCTCCTCCCTTTCTCCTCTCCTCTTTACGTCAGATGCCCTCCCTCTCTTCCAGATGCACCACATTCCCACCATGAAGAACGGTCCAGATTTGGCCAAACGTTTTTACAAAGAGCTGACGGACATTCAGGTGAGAGCGCCCCCTGCTGTGTCCTCCGAGTAACAGCTGCACCCATCTAACGTCTGCTCTCTCCATCCCCATCCCTCTCTTCTCTCTCCTTCCCTCCCTCTCTCCTCCCTCTCTCTCTCTCTCTCTCTCTCAGTATGGGCGTAAACAGAGTGATTGGGCGCCGCTCGTCGTCTGAAACGAACGACTCATTTTTGCACAGACTGTGTCCACTTCCTGAGGACTCTTCGTCTTCACGCATCTCTCCTCCTCTTCTCCTCCTCCTCTTCTCCTCCTCTCCTCCTCCTCCTCCTCTCTCTTTACGCACAAGAACACTCCAGAAGCAATACGTTTTTAGCCCGATTTAAACCTCCCCACATCATCGTCCGATCCTTGAAGACCGTTACTGCACAAACCCCAGAATGTTCCATATTACGGCATTAAACTCGGCGCCGCCACCGGGCCGAGGTACAGGTCAGATCCGTGGAGAATCCACGCTTTCCCAGGACACACGTAATCACGTTTTTAACCCGATTTTAACCTCCCGAGGACCGCTACGGCATGAAGGAGGAGCACTGCCGCTCGTCTCCATGGAGATGACGCCGCTTTGCCAGAATGTTACACAGTGTGGCATTAAAGGACCTGTACCTGACTTTTTCCCCGCGTATTTGAGTAAAACGTATGAGCAGCTCCACTTCTCTCCATCAAACTGTGATCTGCAAGTGCGCGTTGGCATGCTAGTTGTTTTTAGCGTTACTCTGGTTTCTGCGGACGTCCGGCGCTCCTCCTCACTTCCCTTACGCCTCCAGAACATCCTCAGTATTCGCCACGATGAGTTTAGAAGAGCGTTTTCACGGCTCTCACACCGTTTCTGGTTTTTGTTTTTCGTGTTTTTAAAAATCAGGTACAGAGACTTGTGTACGGAAGCCGACAGAGGCCCTGTTCATAACCATTATTTTCTACCTTCATAACGAGAACATTAACTCGAGATCGAGAACTCAGTTGGATGGCGACTTGAACAAACGAATGGATGGCGACTTGAACAAACGAACGGATGGCGACTTGAATGAACGGATTGATGGCGACTTGAACGAACGAACGGATGGCGACTTGAATGAACGGATTGATGGCGACTTGATTGAAAGAACGGACGGATGACTACTTGAATGAATGAACAAACGAACGGATGGCGACTTGAACGAACAAATAGATCGCTACTTGATTGAACGAACGAACGGATGGCGACTTGAACGAACGGGCGGCGACTGTGGACACACACGGCTCTTTTAAGATTCGTTTAAATCTTTTCGTTGATCCGTTTCTGTAGAGTGTCTCCCTCTAGTGGTGACCCGTGACTCCACCGTCCAGCAGCTCCTCTTTGATTCTGAACGGAAACAAATGTGTAAAAAAAAAAAAAAAAAAGTGTAATATTAGAACCATCGTGTGGTAGAGCCGTAGACTGTTACCTTTACGTAAAAACATGATTATTTTTGTCAGCACTGGAAAAAGCACTGTACGAGAAGGAGAAAAGTATGTGAAATTTGCACCGAAATGTAAACTGCAAAAAATCTGTTTCTCCACGAGCTGAAACGGTGAATTCAGAATCACGTTTTTGAAGGTTTAATAATCACAAAGTTGTAGGTTAAACTCTTCTTATTGTTCAGACCCCCAGGATTTCACGGGCATTTTTTGTGAAAATGCCTGAATTTGCAGGAGTTTTTCCAAAAAGTTTCGATGAAAGTTGCGGTGCTTTTAAAGTTTTTGTTGCGATTTTGTTGTGGGAGGAAGTGAAAGTTGCGATAAATAGTTGTGATTTTCGCTTTTTGTAATTAAAATTGAGTAATATTTTGAATAGTGAGTTATTACTGACAAAGAATAATACAAAGACACAGAGATCACAGATATGGTCCTAAAACAACCTTACCAACATCCAAAATAAATGACTACTAGGAGGGGAACTGTTTCGGTCTTTTGCTGTTATTTTTGTGGGCAAATGGCGCCGCAGACATGTTTCTTTGCCATTAGAAGTCGTGTCCCAGTTCCCAGAGCGCGCGGCTCGGAGCGTGGTTTGAAGGGCATGTGCGTCATTTCTTTTTTGTCCCATGCGCAGTTAACACGCGGTCCGAAGACCGCAGTCGTTAAGCGGTCCGCGGACTGCAGTCGGGGCTGAGCAAGTGTGCACCTCCTTGACTGCAGTCTGAGCCCCCTTCGGGCCGCGCTCCGAGCTGTGCGCTCTGGGAACTGGGACACGGCCACAGTTTCGTTTTGTCACACGGAAGTAAAGCAGAAGGAAGTTGGTCGGCGTTCAATACGTCGCCGATGATTGGTCAAAATTGCAACACCGCCCTGAATTCACAGGGATTGGCTGAAGTTGCGTTGAAGTTGCAAATCGCAACATCGCAAATTCCTGGAGGGCCTGATTGTTGAGGGCCTGTGTGTACGTGTGGTGGTCGGAGGGGCAGATGGCGCAGATTGGTGGCCACTTCTCTGTCGTTTAGCCCCAGGGCAGCTGTGGCGTACCACCAGTCACTGCCCTCCCCTGGTTCCACAAGAACATTTCTCTTTCATTTTTCTCATAGACTTTCTGTAAAAAAAAAAAAACGACATGAAAAGTTTAAAAGCTCAGGGCGAATCAGCTCTGTGGAGTTGACCACACGACCTGTACTTTATTTAAAATCTGTTTTTTAAATATTTCACTGAATCTTGCGTTTTAAATGTGTAACCGTTTGGTCAGCGTTGGTCGGTTGAGCTCGACCTCTTGTCTGACGTTCGGCGGTTCAAATCCCGCTCCCGACATAAACGTGTCGACGTAAAACGCTTTGAGCCTCGAAAGTAGAAAAACGGTGTAAAAATGTGACTCTTTACCAAATCTGTGTTATGGATATTAGTTAGCATGTTGCTGTTAGCCGTGTTCCAAACAGGAAGTGAACATGGCGGCGTTTCTGGCTCCACCGACTGGAACTTCGAGCTGACTTTCCATTGAAAAACCGTCCCTCTGTAACTGCTGCTGTGAGCCTCGACGTTTTGCTCTACATGATCCTGTTTTGTTTTACGTTTTTGTCCGTAAATACATCTTCCTAATGCGGAACTCTGCTCCGAATAACTGCTACCCCCGATGAGCTCCATCTGACTGGGCGACGTCACACTCCCTCGGCCCTCGTCTTTACTCGCGTCATGTTTTCAACTCGAAATGGTTGAATTTTGAAAGTTGAAATTTTACTTCGGGAATCAGAGCGGACCTGGAAGTGGGCGGGGCTGTGGGCGTGGTCACGGGCGACGGGCGGGGCTGTGGGCGTGGTCACGGGCAGTGGGCGGGGCTGTGGACTGAACACTGAATAATAAGAAGAGTGAAAACTGACCAACTTCATCAAAATATAAAACGGACAATTTCATTACCAGAACAGGTGGTCATTTTAAATTTAAACCAAAAAAAGTATTTTAAAAAGTTCTATAATCGTATAATCGCCGCTCAGATGTACTCGAGTCGATCCTGAATTCGCCGTCTCAGCTCGTGTGGACTTTTGTTTGTTTGAGATGATAAAACACACTGTAAACTGACTGTAAAAAAAAACGGTTGTCGATTTCTGGAAATGTACTAAAGCCGACAGAGGCCATGTTCGTAACGATTATTTTCCACCTTAATAACGAGAGGATTAATTTGTGATCTCGAGAAAACAAAAAAATTATTCTGTCTCAAAACCTGAAACATTCTGGATGTTGTAGTTCTAACATATCGCCACGAGATGTCACTGTGTTTCAGCTCCGGCACAGTCGCTTCAGCTGCTTCGGTGTTTCACGAAGCCTCACTTTGCCCGTCCCGAGTATCTCCGTCGGGCCAGTCTTCTGCGGAGGCGCCGCAGACTAATCTGGAAATTATCCCGAATTAAAAGACCTAATATCTCCCCCTGTGTCAACCCCTGATCAATATATTGCCTTATCAGCTGATCGATTATTATTCCAGACATTCTAATGAGCAAAAACACGTCTGTTCAGAATGAGAAACAGCCCGAAGTCACAACGTGGCAGTCGACGTTTCAGTTGTTTTCTCGAGATCTCGGAATAATTGTTTTGTTTTCTTGAGATCTAAATAAGGTCTAAACTAGGACTAAACCAGGACTAAACCAGGTCTAAACCAGGTCTAAACCAGGAGTAAACCAGGTCTAAACCAGGTCTAAACCAGGTCTAATCCAGGACTAAACCAGGTCTAAACCAGGAGTAAACCAGGTCTAAACAAGGACTAAACCAGGACTAAACCAGGTCTAAACAAGGTCTAAACCAGGACTAAACTAGTAGTAAACCAGGACTAAACCAGGTCTAAACAAGGTCTAAACCAGGAGTAAACCAGGACTAAACCAGGACTAAACCAGGACTAAACCAGGACTAAACCAGGTCTAAACCAGGTCTAAACCAGGACTAAACTAGTAGTAAACCAGGAGTAAACCAGGTCTAAACCAGGTCTAAACCAGGACTAAACCAGGACTAAACCAGGACTAAACCAGGTCTAAACTAGTAGTAAACCAGGACTAAACCAGGTCTAAACCAGGTCTAAACCAGGACTAAACCAGGACTAAACCAGGTCTAAACCAGGACTAAACCAGGACTAAACCAGGTCTAAACCAGGTCTAAACCAGGACTAAACCAGGTCTAAACCAGGTCTAAACTAGTAGTAAACCAGGACTAAACCAGGAGTAAACCAGGAGTAAACCAGGACTAAACCAGGTCTAATTAAGGTAATTAATCTCAAATGAATGACCTCGTTATAAGAAGGAAGAAAAGTCCCTTCTGAACGTGGAAAAGTCCCTTCTGAACGTGGTCTCTGTGGTCTCTGGTCTCTCTGGTCTCTGTAAAACTGTTGCTTTTATATGTATTTTATTTAAAAATGATTTTTCTCTTTTGTGGTGATTTGGTTTGTGGTTTGTCCCGGTTTATTTGAATGTAAACGAGGGCTGCACGAGGAGGGAAGGAAATTTGAAATGAAACAAATGTGTCAGATGCCCTCCCGGGGTCTTCTGAAGTTTCGACTCACAAACGTTCTGAAGCTGAACCGTGACTGAAAACATGGGTGTTTCTCCTGAAGCAGCTCCTCCATCAAGTGTTCAAGTGCCTCCTGCTGCTTTAAACGCTGAACATGTGGTTTATTTTAGTGAAACTGTTTTTCCTTTTGTAAAATGTGCTGTTACCTTTGACCGTTTTTACATTAAATCTATTTCTGTCTGACAAACGGAGGAGTCGCGTTTATTTCAAAACAAAACGAATCGTGTACGGAACATTTTTAAAGCTCAAACGGACTCCTGTGAGCTTTAAGTTCTGTTCCCGCCTCAAAAACAGACCTGGAGTTCCACCTTGTGATGTCATCGAGTGGTAGTTTCCAAGTGAACGGTGAACTTTTACCTTTAGTTCATTTTTCATTCATTTCATTTCTTCATTTGGAGCAGGTCAACACAAGGAAATAAATACAGGTCACCAACATACAGGCAAATACATTTGTCTTTTCTTTTTGCTCGAAAAGGAGCGGGAAGAAGAAAACTTATTAAGGCTACGATCAAAGGAGAAGTTCAATTTGTCAACTGGACAAAGTTTGTTTGGTTGAAAACGTTTCTCCGCTCATCCGAGAGGCTTCTTCAGCTCTGGCCCTCATGCTGGTTCGACCCTGTTTATATCTAGCTGCAGGGAGGAGCTAACTTCCCTGAACAAAGCTCTGACCTATCCCCGCTACTCTCTTTTGTTTTACGAATTCCTCTGGCGTCTTGTATTAGCATATCTATCAGCCCGCTCACTACACTGAAACAACTCTGAAACCATCAGCTAATCTGTCTCTTTGTATTTCAAATTTCTCTGGCGTCCAATTCCCTATTCAAGACAACGACCCTCTGTAGCGGGGATAGGTCAGAGCTTTGTTCAGGGGAGCTAGCTCCTCCCTTGCAGCTAGATATAAACAGGGTCTAACCAGCATGAGGGCCAGAGCTGACGAAGCCTCTCGGATGAGCGGCGAAACGTTTTCAACCAAACAAACTTTGTCCAGTTGACAAATTGAACTTCTCCTTTGATCATGGATTCTACCTGGACGACTGAGGGACTTTTCACGCTTATTAAGGCTACGTTTATACGGCGACGATCAAAACAGAAGACGCAAAAGTGGCGTCTCGTCTTCAATTTTTTATCCGCGTTTAGACGAAGACGCAAAAGTGGACGCAAAAGCCAGCGAAGGGAGGCGCTGGACTGAAAAAAAACAAAAAAAAACCCATCACAACAGCGTCAAGTTACATTTCTAACCACGACTGTAGCGGAAAAGAGAAAGGTAAAACTTCAAAATAAAATGTTCTAGTTGCGTTTTAAATGAGTTGTTAAGTTCCGCTCCAAACATTTCAGTGACTTGTATTTTTGTTGACATGTTTTTGAATATTGTACTGAAAATAGTGACATTACAGGAGGATTACAGTGAATTAGAAAATATAAATCACATGGGGTTTAACATTTGAAGTGCCTCATGCGGAAGTCGCTTGTCTTGGCGTCTGTGGCTGTGAGAGTGTGAGAAAGACTTGTACGGGAAGAAGAGAAAAGACCGTAGACGTGTGTGGGTGCCATTTATACAATTGTTGAACTCCACAGAGGCTGGACGCTCCCTTAGAGATAGAATGAAGGGGTAGACCTGGTTTAGTCCTAATTTAGACATAGTTTAGTCCCAGTTTACTCCTGGTTTAATCCCAGTTTAGTCCTGGTTTAGACCTGGTTTAGTCCTGGTTTAGTCCCAGTTTAGACCTGGTTTAATCCCAGTTTAGTCCTGGTTTAGTCCCAGTTTAGACCTGGTTTAGTCCTGGTTTAGACCTAGTTTAGTCCCGGTTTAGTCCTGGTTTAGACCTGGTTTAGACCTAGTTTAGACCTGGTTTAATCCTGGTTTAATCCTGGTTTAGTCCCAGTTTAGTCCCAGTTTAGACCTGGTTTAATCACAGTTTAGTCCTGGTTTAGTCCCAGTTTAGACCTGGTTTAGTCCTGGTTTAGACCTAGTTTAGACCTGGTTTAATCCTGGTTTAGTCCCAGTTTAGTCCCAGTTTAGTCCCAGTTTAGACCTGGTTTAATCCCAGTTTAGTCCTGGTTTAGTCCCAGTTTAGACCTGGTTTAATCCCAGTTTAGTCCCGGTTTAGTCCCAGTTTAGACCTGGTTTAGTCCTGGTTTAGACCTAGTTTAGACCTGGTTTAATCCTGGTTTAGTCCCAGTTTAGACCTGGTTTAATCACAGTTTAGTCCTGGTTTAGTCCCAGTTTAGACCTGGTTTAGTCCTGGTTTAGACCTAGTTTAGACCTGGTTTAATCCTGGTTTAGTCCCAGTTTAGTCCCAGTTTAGTCCCAGTTTAGACCTGGTTTAATCCCAGTTTAGTCCTGGTTTAGTCCCAGTTTAGACCTGGTTTAATCCCAGTTTAGTCCCGGTTTAGTCCCAGTTTAGACCTGGTTTAGTCCTGGTTTAGACCTAGTTTAGACCTGGTTTAATCCTGGTTTAGTCCTGGTTTAGACCTGGTTTAGTCCTGATTTAGTCCCAGTTTAGACCTGGTTTAATCCCAGTTTAGTCCTGGTTTAGTCCCAGTTTAGACCTGGTTTAGTCCTGGTTTAGACCTAGTTTAGACCTGGTTTAATCCTGGTTTAGTCCCAGTTTAGACCTGGTTTAATCCTGGTTTAGTCCCAGTTTAGACCTGGTTTAGTCCTGGTTTAGACCTGGTTTAGTCCTGGTTTAGTCCCAGTTTAGACCTGGTTTAGTCCCAGTTTAGACCTGGTTTAATCCCAGTTTAGTCCTGGTTTAGACCTAGTTTAGACCTGGTTTAGTCCCAGTTTAATCCCAGTTTAGTCCTGGTTTAGTCCCAGTTTAGTCCTGGTTTAGTCCTGGTTTAGTCCCGGTTTAGTCCCGGTTTAGTCCTGGTTTAGTCCCGGTTTAGTCCTGGTTTAGTCCCGGTTTAGTCCCGGTTTAGTCCTGGTTTAGTCCTGGTTTAGTCCTGGTTTAGTCCCGGTTTAGTCCCGGTTTAGTCCCGGTTTAGTCCTGGTTTAGTCCCGGTTTAGTCCCGGTTTAGTCCCGGTTTAGTCCCGGTTTAGTCCTGGTTTAGTCCTGGTTTAGTCCCGGTTTAGTCCCAGTTTAGTCCTGGTTTAGTCCCAGTTTAGTCCTGGTTTAGTCCCAGTTTAGACCTGGTTTAATCCCAGTTTAGTCCTGGTTTAGTCCTGGTTTAGTCCTGGTTTAGTCCTGGTTTAGTCCTGGTTTAGTCACAGTTTAGTCCTGGTTTAGTCCCAGTTTAGACCTGGTTTAATCCCAGTTTAGTCCTGGTTTAGTCCCGGTTTAGTCCTGGTTTAGTCCTGGTTTAGTCCTGGTTTAGTCCCAGTTTAGTCCTCTTATGCACTTTGACAGTTTGATTTGAATATTTTTGAGACATTCGGATATGGGAAACTTAAACTGTCTCATCGCTGCTCTGTTATGTTGAAAACTGAAAAATAAAATAAAAACTTGAACTTTGTGAAACGTGAATGAAACAAACACGACTCCAGGAGACGAAACGACAGAACAGCAGAAAACTACAGAAGATCATTTGTTCCATCAGATTCTGAATTTTAAATGACACTGAATTTCTCACTTTGAATTGTTTAACTCTGAAAAAACATGTTTGAATTATATTTATTCAGAATTTTAAGTGTTTAATATTCTGTATAAAAAAATCACCTTTTAAATATTAAGCACAAATATTTTCAAGGCATAATTTCAAGTATAAAATTTCAGAGTGTAAAATTTCAGACTGTAAAATTCAGAGTGTAAAATTGGTGTTTTGGATCTTTGCTGATTTTTGACATTTGAATTTGAGGTTTGAATATATCTGCTGAATATTTAAAAAGGGAATATTTTATTTTGAATTTGAAACATTGAAAAAGTACACTTAAAGTTTCAGCAGCTAAAATCCTGTATAAAAACATGTTTGTTCAGAGGACACGCTGGAGGGACCGTGTCTCTGGACTGGCCTGGGAACGCCTCGGGATCCTGGAGGAGCTGGAGGAAGAGTCTGGAGAGGGAAGTCCGGGCCTCCCCGCTCCGACCGCTCACACCAAAATACCAAATTCAGAATTTTACAATTTATCTGATTTTTAACATAAACTGTACTGAAAAAGTCATGGTATATTTATACATGAGTATTTAAATAAGTTGTAGAAATACAATTTTTTCCTTTTTAAATTTCTTGAGCAGTCCCAAGTCACAGTCCTCAAGTCCCAATACTTAGTCCATTTTATCAAGTCCCAAGTCACTGACCTTCAAGTCCAAGTCAAGTCCCAAGTCTTAGTCCATTTTATCAAGTCCCAAGTCACTGACCTTCAATTCCCAGTCAAGTCCAAGTCTTAGTCCATTTTATCAAGTCCCAAGTCACTGACCTTCAAGTCCAAGTCAAGTCTCAAGTCTTAGTCCATTTTTATCAAGTCAAGTCCCAGGTCTTAGTCCATTTTATCAAGTCCCAAGTCACTGACCTTCAATTCCCAGTCAAGTCCAAGTCTTAGTCCATTTTATCAAGCCCCAAGTCACTGACCTTCAAGTCCCAATCAAGTCCCAAGTCTTAGTCCATTTTATCAAGTCCCAAGTCACTGACCTTCAAGTCTAAGTCAAGTCCCAAGTCTTAGTCCATTTTATCAAGTCCCAAGTCACTGACCTTCAAGTCTAAGTCAAGTCCCAAGTCTTAGTCCATTTTATCAAGTCAAGTCCCAAGTCTTAGTCCATTTAATCAAGTCCCAAGTCACTGACCGTCAAGTCCCAAGTCTTAGTCCATTTTATCAAGTCCCAAGTCACTGACCTTCAAGTCCAAGTCAAGTCCCAAGTCTTAGTCCATTTTATCAAGTCCCAAGTCACTGACCTTCAAGTCCAAGTCAAGTCCCAAGTCTTAGTCCATTTTATCAAGTCAAGTCCCAAGTCTTAGTCCATTTTATCAAGTCCCAAGTCACTGACCTTCAAGTCCCAAGTCTTAGTCCATTATATCAAGTCTCAAGTCACTGACCTTCAAGTCCAAGTCAAGTCCCAAGTCTTAGTCCATTTTATCAAGTCAACTCCCAAGTCTTAGTCCATTTTATCAAGTCTCAAGTCACTGACCTTCAAGTCCAAGTCAAGTCCCAAGTCTTAGTCCATTTTATCAAGTCAAGTCCCAAGTCTTAGTCCATTTTATCAAGTCTTAGTCCATTTTATCAAGTCCCAAGTCACTGACCTTCAAGTCCCAAGTCTTAATCCATTTGATCAAGTCTCAAGTCACTGACCTTCAAGTCTAAGTCAAGTCCCAAGTCTTAGTCCATTTAATCAAGTCCCAAGTCACTGACCTTCAAGTCCCAAGTCTTAGTCCATTTTATCAAGTCTCAAGTCACTGACCTTCAAGTCCAAGTCAAGTCCCAAGTCTTAGTCCATTTTATCAAGTCAAGTCCCAAGTCTTAGTCCATTTTATCAAGTCTTAGTCCATTTTATCAAGTCCCAAGTCACTGACCTTCAAGTCCCAAGTCTTAATCCATTTGATCAAGTCTCAAGTCACTGACCTTCAAGTCCCAAGTCTTAGTCCATTTAATCAAGTCTTAGTCCATTTTATCAAGTCCCAAGTCACTGACCTTCAAGTCCCAAGTCTTAATCCATTTAATCAAGTCCCAAGTCACTGACCTTCAAGTCCAAGTCAAGTCCCAAGTCTTAGTCCATTTTATCAGGTCATGTATCAAGTCCTAAAAATATAATAATATATCGATAAATCGAGTTTATTTTCTCTTCTCAAACGTGACACTGGTTCATTACAGAAGTTTTTATTTCTTGAGACAGATTCAAAGTTTCTACAAAGTTAAATGTGAAACTTTTACACAAAAATATGAGATCAAACAGAATTTTACATCAGAAACATTTCTGCTTAATTTTTATCGTTGTGAGAAACAAAAACCTGGAACCAAACCAGGATCCAGACCTGGATCCAGACCTGGATCCAGACCCGCCTCTCACCTCCACATTCAACTTTTATATTTAAGAAGTGATTTTCACCACATAAAGAGTTAAAACTGTAAAACTGGAACCAGATTCAGACGACAATCACACAGTGAGGCAGGAAGTTCCTTGTTTTTTCTTAGTTTAAATAAAATAATTCAAATTTAAATGATTCAGATTATTTGGAGTTTGATTATTTTCGTGTGTCCCCCCGGGCAGTACAGGACGGCCTCGCTCCCTCGTCTTGTCGGAGGGGTGTCCGTCTGGGGGCTACTGGGGGGTGTCCGTCCGAGGGGTACTGGGGGGTGTCCGTCCGGAGGGTACTGGGGGGTGTCCGTCCGGGGGGTACTGGGGGTGGTGTCGGTGTCCGTCCAGGGGGTACTGGGGGTGTCGTCCGGGGGGTACTGGTGTCCGTCTGGGGGGTACTGGGGGTGTCTGTCCGGGGGTACTGGGGGTGTCCGTCACCTGAGTGTGGTGTCGGTGGGGGGTACTGGGGGGGTGTCTGTCCGGGGGGTACTGGGGGTGTCGGGGTGTCGTAGTACGGGAGGTGGACACCTGGAGGTGGTGTCGGTGTCCATCCGGGGGGTACTGGGGGTGTCTGTCCGGGGGGTACTGGGGGTGTCTGTCCGGGGGGTACTGGGGGTGTCCGTTCGGGAGGGAGGTGACTGGAGGTGTCTGTCCATCCGGGGGATACTGGGGGTGTCCGTCCAGGAGGTACTGGGGGTGTCCATCCAGGAGGTACTGGGGGGTGTCCGTCCGGGGGGTACTGGGGGGTGTCCGTCCGGGGGGTACTGGGGGTGTCCGTCCGGGGGGTACTGGGGGTGTCAGTTCGGGGGTACTGGAGGTGGACACCTGGAGGTGGTGTCGGTGTCCATCCGGGGGATACTGGGGGTGTCCGTCCAGGCAGGTACTGGGGGCTCGTCCGTCCAGGAAGGGGGATCTGGGGGTGGGTGTCCGTCCGGCGACGTCAGGGATTGGGGGAGTCACCGTCCGCGGGTACTGGGGTGTCCGTCCGGGGGGTACCGGGGAGGTCTGTCTTTGTCTGGGGGGTAGCAGTCAATCAGGTCAACAGCAGCAGCAGCAGCCGTCCGTCCTTCAGCAGCAGCAGCAGCTGGCAGGGCAGCAGCAGCAGCCGTGCAGCAGCTCCGTCCCTCAGCAGCAGCAGCAGCAGCATAGGATGCAGCTCGACTCAGCAGCAGCAGCCAGCAGCAGCAGCAGCAGCAGCAGCAGCTCGTCTCCCCCCCTTTTGCTGGGCGCAGCAGTGGAGCAGCAGCAGCAGCAGCAGCAGGTCCTGCAGCAGGGTCTCGGCATCGGCGACGTCAGGGATCAGCAGCAAGCTGCTGAGCAGCAGCAGCAGCACCGTCCTCTGCAGCAGCTGCAGCAGCAGCAGCCTTGCAGGACGGGGCGTCCGGGGGCAGGATTTAAATAGCACTTTTGTGTTTTGCTCAGCAGCAGCATTAGCAGCAGCATCAGCGGAGCAGCAGCAGCAGCAGCAGCAGCAGCAGCAGCAGCAGCAGCAGCAGCAGCAGCAAGCAAGCAGCAGCAGCAGCAGCAGGTGTCTGCTGCTGCTGTGCTGTTGCTCCGGTGCTGCTGTTGCTGTTCTGTTGCTGGCAGCAGCTGTTGCTGCTGCTGCAGCAGCTGTTGCCGTTGCTGCTGCTGCCAGGAGCTGCTGTTGCTACTGGGCTGCTGCTGCTGCTGCGTCCATCCAGGTTGCAGGTTGCCAGCTGCAGCGTTGCCGCTGCTGGGTGCCGCCAAGCTGCTGCTGCTGCTGCAGCCGGCCGCCGCAGCAGCCGCTGCTGCTGCCGCCAACAGCAGCAGCAGCAGCAGCAGCAGCAAGCTGCTGTTCGTTGCCAGCAGCAGCCAGCAGCAGCAGCAGCAGCAGCCAGCAGCAGCAGCGCCGTTGCCAGCAGCAGCAGCGGGCAGCAGGCAGCAGCAGCAGCAGCAGCCAGCAGCAGCAGCAGCAGCAGCAGCAGCAGCAGCAGCCAGCAGCAGCAGCAGCAGCAGCAGCAGCGTTGCCAGCAGCAGCAGCAGCAGCAGCAGCAGCAGCAGCAGCAGCAGCCGCTGCTCGTACCAGCAGCAGCAGCAGCAACAGCAGCAGCAGCAGCAGCAGCAGCAGCAGCAGCAGCAGCAGCAGCAGCAGCAGCAGCGTTGCTGCTGCTGTTGCTCAGCTCGTTGGCAGCAGCAGCAGCAGCAGCAGTTGTTGCCAGCAGCAGCCAGCAGCAGCAGTCAGCAACAGCAGCAGCAGCAGCAGCAGCCAGCAGCAGCAGCAGCAGCAGCAGCAGCAGCAGCTGGCAGCAGCAAGGCAGCAGCAGCAGCAACAGCAGCAGCAGCAGCAGGATGCCAGCAGCAGCAGCAGCAGCAGCAGCAGCAGCAGCAGCAGCAAGCTGCCTGCTGCTGTTGCCAGCAGCAGCAGCAGCAGCAGCAACAGCAGCAGCAGCAGCAGCAGCAGCAACAGCAGCAGCAGCAGCAGCAGCAGCAGCAGCAGGATTGCCAAGCACCAGCAGCAGCAGTGTTGCCAGCAGCAGCCAGCAGCAGCGTTGGCAACCAGTAGTTGCCGTTGCCGCGGCAGCAGCAGGCGCAGCAGCAGCAGCAGCAGCAATGCAGCAGCAGCAGGTCAGCTGCAGCAGCAGCAGCAGCAGCAGCAGCAGCAGCAGCAGCAGCAGCCAGCAGCAGCAGCAGCAGCAGCAGCAATAACAGCAGCAGCAGCAGCAGCAGCAGCAACAGCAGCAGCAGCAGCAGTAGTAGCAGCAGCAACAGCAGCAGCACCAGCAGCAGCAGCAGCAGCAGCAGCAGCAGCAGCAGCAGCAGCAGCAGCGTTGCTGCTTGTCTGTTGTTGTTGTTATTGTTGCAGCAGCAGCAGCAGCAGCAGCGTTGCCGCCGCGCAGTTGCTTGTTGCTGCTGTTGCCGTTGTCAGCAACGCAGCAGCAACAGCAGCAGCAAGGCAGCAGCAGCAGCGTTGCAGCATATTATTATTATTGGCAGCAGCAGCAGCTGTTGAGCAGCAGTTATTACAGCAGCAGCAGCAGCAGCAGCAGCAGCAGCAGCCGCCAGCAGCAGCAGCAGCAGCAGCAGGCAGCAGCAGCAGCAGCAGCAGTTGCAGCAGCAGCAGCAGCAGCAAGCAGTTGCTTGTTGCGCAGCCAGCAGCAGCAACAGCAGCAGCAGCAGCAGCAACCAGCAGCAAGTTGCTGCTGCTGCTGCTGTTGCTGCTGCCAGCTGCCATTGTTCAACCAGCAGCAGCACCGTTGCAGTTGCCAAGGCACAGTTGCTGCAGCCGTTGTCATTATCAGCTACTGTTGCCAGCCTGCAATTGTTGTTGTTGCTGCCATATATTAAATCAGCAGCAGCAGCAGCAGCAGCAGCAGCAGCAGCCAGTTGCCGCTGTTGCTGTTGCCAGTTGCCAGCAGCAGCAGCAGCTGCAGCAAGCAGCAGCAGCAGCGTTGCTTGCTGTTGCCAAGCAGCAGCAGCGGCGAGCAGCAGCAGTTGCAGCTGTTGCCGCTGGCTGCTGTTGTTGCCAAGCTGACCGCCGCGCAGCAGCAGCAGCAGCAGCAGCAGCAGCAGGCCGCCGCATTGTTGCCGTTAAATCATATTGTTGAGCAGCAGCAGCAGCAGCAGCAAGCAGCAGCCAGCAGCAGCAGCAGCAGCAGCAGCAGCTGTTGCCAGCAGCAGCAGCAGCCAGCAGCAGCAGCAACAGCAGCAGCAGCAGCAGCAGCAGCAGCAGCAGCCAGCAGCAGCAACAGCAGCAGCAGCAGCAGCAGCAGCAGCAGCAGTCGCCGTTGCTGTTGCCAGCAGCAGCAGCAGCAGCAGCAGCAGCGTTGAGTCATTGTTGCCGCTGCTGTTGCTTGTTGTCAAGCAGCAGCAGCAGCAGCAGCAGCAACAGCAGCAGCAGCAGCAGCAGCAGCAGCAGCAGCAGCAGCAGCAGCAAGCAGCAACCGAGCTGCAGCAGCAAATGCCAAGCAGCAGCAGCAGCAGCAGCAGCAGCAGCAGCCGCTGCTGCTGCTGCTGCCAGCAGCAGCAGCAGCAAGCATTGCAGCAGCAGCAGCAGCAGCAGCAGCATTGCAGCAGCAGCAGCAGCAGCAGCAGCAGCAGCCAGCAGCAGCAATCAGGCAGCAGCAGCAGCAGCAGCAGTTGTTGTTGCATTATTACAGCAGCAGCAGCAGCAGCAGCAACAGCAGCAGCAGCGAGCCAAGCAGCAGCAGCAGCAGCAGCAGCAGCAGCAACAGCAGCAGCAGCAGCAGCAGCAGCAGCAGCAGCAGCAGCAGCAGCAGCAGCAATACCAGCAGCAGCAGCAGCAGCAGCAGCAGCAGCAGCAGCAGCAGCAGCAGCAGCAGCAGCAGCAGCCGCAGCTGTTGCTGCTGCCGCAGCAGCAGCAGCAAGGCCAGCAGCAGCAGCAGCAGCGCCGTTGCTGCTGCTTGCAGCAGCAGCAGCAGCAGCCAGCAGCAGCAGCAGCAGCAGCAGCAGCAGCAGCAGCAGCCAGCAGCGGTAGCAGCACGCAGCAGCAGCAGCAGCCAGCAGCAGCAGCAGCAGCAGCAGCAACAGCAGCAGCAGCAGCAGCAGCAGCAGCAGCAGCAGCAGCAGCAGCAGCAGCCAGCAGCAGCAGCAGCAATATTGCTGCTGCAGCAGCAGCAGCAGCAGCAAGGCAGCAGCAGCAGCAGCAGCAGCACCAGCAGCCAGCAGCAGCAGCGTTGTTGTCAGCAGCAGCAGCAGCAGCAGCAGCAGCAACCGCTGGCGCTGCAGCAGCAGCAGCAGCAGCAGCAGCAGCAGCAGCAGCAGCAGCAACAGCAGCAGCAGCAGCAGCAGCAGCAGCAGCAGCAGCAGTTGCAGCAGCAGCAGCAACAGCAGCGCCAGCAGGCAGCAGCAGCAGCAGCAGCAGCAACAGCAGCAGCATACTAGTTGTTGTTGTTGGCGGCAAGGAGCAGCAGCAGCAGCAGCAGCCAGCAGCAGCAGCAGCAGCAGCAGCTGTTGCTGTTGCTGCTGGTTAAGCCAGCTGTTGTTGTTGCCGCTGTTGCTGCTTGCTTGTTGCAGCAGCTGTTGCCGCTGTTGTTGTTGTTGCCGCTGTTGTTGCTTGTTTGTTGCTGTTGAACTGATAAGTTGCTGCTGTTTGCCAGCTGTTGCTGCTGTTGCCAGCCGTTGCAGCAGCAGCGTTTCGTTGCCAGCAGCAGCTGTTGCAGCAGCTGTTGCCAGCTGTTGTTGCTTGCTTGTTGTTGCCGCTGCCGCTGCTGCTGTTGCCGCTGACTGCTGCTGTTGCAGCAGCTGTTGCCAGCAGCAGCAGCCAGCAGCAGCAGCAGCAGCAGCCAGCAGCAGCAGCAGCAGCAGCAACAGCCAAGGCTGTTGCTGTTGCTGTTGCAGTTGCAAGCTGCTGCTGAGCCGCTGTTGCTGCTTGCTGCCAGCAGCTGTTGAGCAGCAGCCGTTGCTGTTGCTGCTGCCGTTGTTTGGGTTGGTTGTTGCAGCAGCAGCAGCAAGCAGGTGCTGCTGTTGCTGTTGCTAGTTGCTGCAGCAGCAGCAGCAGCAGCCAGCAGCAGCAGCAGCAGCAGCAGCGTTGCCGAGCAGCTGTTGCCGCCGCCAGTTGTTGTTGCTGCCAGCAGCAGCGTTGCTGCGTTGCCAACAGTTGCCGCTGCTGCTGTTGTTGCTGTTGTTCAGCAGCAGCAGCAGCAGCAGCAGCAGCAGCAGCTGTTGTTGCCAGCAGCTGCTGTTGTTGTTGCTGTTGCAGCAATCCGGTTGCTGCTTGCTGCTGCTGCTTGTTGCTGTTGCTGCAGCAGCCGCTTGTTGCTCATTGCTGTTGCTGGTTGCAGCAGCAGCATGCTTGCAGTTGCTGTCATTGTTGTTGCCGCACCAGCTTGTTGCCGTTGCTGTTGCCAATACTGTTGCAGCAGCAGCAGCGTTGCCGCTGTTGGCCAGGCTTGTTGTCATTGTTGCTGTTGTTGCTTGCTGTTGCTAGTTGCTGCTGTTGGCCGCTAAGCCAGCTCAGCAGCAGCCGTTGCAGCCGCAGCAGTTGCTTGTTGTCATTGCAGCAGCTTGTAGCATTGTTGCTGTTGCCAACAGCAGCAGGAGCAGCAGCAGCAGCAGCAGCAGCAGCAGTCAGCGTTATTGCAGCTGTTGCTGCTTAGCAGCAGCTTGTTGCCTTGCAGCAGCTGTTATTGCTTGTTGTTGTCTGCTTGCAGCTTGTTGCTTGGCCGCTGCAGCAGCAGCACCGCAGCTGTTGCTGTTAGCAGCAGCAGCAGCAGCAGCACCAGCAGCAGCAGCAGCAGCAGCAGCAACATCAATTGTTGCTGCTTGCTGTTGCTGAGTCAACAGCAGCAGCAGCAGCAACCAGTGCTGCTGCTGTTGCTGCTGCCTGTCAGCCGAGTCAACAGCAGCTGTTGCTGCTGCTCGCTGTTGCTGCTGCTGCCGCTGCTGCAGCGCTGCTGTTGCTGCTGCTTCGCAGCAGCTGCTGCTGAGCACTGCCGCTGTTGCAGTTGCAGCGTTGCTGTTGCTGTTGTTGTTGCGGTTGCCGCAGCAGCAGCAGCAGCAGCAGCAACAGTTGTTGTGCTGCTGTTGCTGTTGCCGTTGCTGCTGCTTGTTGCTGCTGCTGTTGCAGCGTTACAGCAGCAGCGTTACCGCCGTTGCTGTTGCTGTAACAGTTGTTAGTAGTTGCTGCAGCAGCAGCTGTTGTTGTTCTGCTGCTGTTGCTGGCAGCAGCAAAGCAGTTAGCAGCAGCAGCAGCAGCCGCTGTTGCTGCTGCTAGCAGCAGCAGCAGCAGCAGCAACAGCAGCAACAGCAGCAGCACCAGCAGCAGCAGCAGCATCATTGTTTATTGCAGCAGCAGCAGCAGCAGCAGCCAAGCAGCAGCAGCTAGCAGCAGCAGCAGCAGTCAGGCCAGCAAGCGTTGTTGCCAGCAGCAGCAGCGTTATCCCAAGCAGCAACAGCAGCCAGCAGCAGCAGCAGCAGCAGCAGCAAGTCCGTTGCCGCTGCTGTTGTTGCTGCAGCAGCAGCATGTTGCAACAGCAGCAGCAGCAGTTAGCAACAGCAGCAGCAGCAGCAGCAGCAGCAAGCAACAGCTTGTTGTTAAGCCGCTGCTGTTGCCGCCAGCAGCAGCAGCAGCAGCAGCAGCAGCGTTGCAGCACCAGCAGCAGCTGTTGCTTTGAGGCAGCAGCTGTCACAGCTGCCGCTGAGTTGCAGCAGCATGTTGTTGTTGCTGCAGCAGCACCAGCAGTCAGCAGCAGCTTGCCGCCAGCTGTTGCTGCAGCAGCAGCATAACAGCTTGTTGCTAGTTAAGCAGCAAGCAGCAGCAGCGTTGCTGTTGCTGTTGCAGCAGTTGCTGCATTGTTGCCGCAGCAACAGCTGTCAGCAGCAGCAGCCGCTGAGCTGTTGCTGTTGCTGTTGCAGCAGCCGCTGTTGCAGCAGCAGCAGCAGTTGCTGCTGTTGCTGTTGCTTGTTGCTAACACGTTGTTGTTGTTGTTGTTGCAGCTGCTGCTGTTGCTTGTTGCTGTTGCTGCAGCTGCTGTTGCTGCTGTTGACTGCAGCTGAGCAGTCAGCAGCAGCTGCAGCAGCTTGTTGTTGTTGCGTTAAATTGCTGTTGCCAGTTGTTGTTGCTTGCTGCCAGCTGTTGCTGTTGAGCAGCCAGCCGTTGCTGCTTGTTATTAAGCAGCTGCTGCTGTTGCTGACCGTTGCTGCTGCTGGTTGTTGCTCAGCAGCCAAGTTGTTGGCTAGCTGCTGCCGCTGTTGTTGCTGCTGTTGCTGCTGTTGCTGACCAGCGTGTTGCTGCTGCTGTTGCCGCTGCTGCTGTTAACAGCAGCAGTATGCTGTTGCTGAGCAGCAGCAGCAGCATACAGCAGCAGCAGCAGCAGCGTTGCCAGCAGTCAGCAGCAGAATACAGCAGCCATGCTGTTACAGCATCCAGTAGCAGCAGTGATAGTGCCGCCATGTTGCTGCTGCAGCAATGTTGCTTGTTGTTAAGAACAGCTGCAGCTGCTGTTGCCACAAGTTATTATTATTATGCTGCTGCCGCTGCAGTTGCTGTTTGTTAGTTGCTGTCAGCTGTCACGGCGGTACGTCGCCAAGTTGGCAGCACTGTTGCAGCAACAGTTCAGCAGCAGCAGCAGCAGCAGCAGCTGCTGTCGCTGTTGCTGTTGCTGTTGCTGTTGCCGCTGCTACGCTGGTTGCTGTTGCTGTTGCCGCTGTTGCCAACAAGTTGCTGTTGCTGTTGCCGCTGCTGCTGCTGTTGCTGCTGCTGACCGTTGCTGCTGTTGCTGTTGCCGCTGTTGCTGTTGTTGTTGCTGTTGCCAGTTGTTGCTGTTGCTGGCCGCTGCAGTTGCCGTCACGCTGCTGTTGCTGTTGCTGTTGCAGCAGCAGCAGCCGCTGCTGGTTGCTGGTTGCTGGCAGCTGCCGCTGCTGCTGTTGTTGCTGTTGTTGTTAACAGCAGTTGCGTTGCTGCTGCTGCAGCAGCAGCAGCAGCAGCAGCAGCATACTAGCAGCAGCAGCAGCAGTTGCTCAGTTGCTGCTGCCAGCAGCAGCAGCAGCAGCAGCAGCAGCAGCAGCAGCAGTAACAGCAGCAACAGCAGCAGCAGCAGCAGCAGCAGCAGCAGCAGCAGCGTCAGCCGCAGCAGCAGCAGCAGCAGCAGCAGCAGCAGCAGCACTGTTGTTGCAGCAGCAGCCAGCAGCAGCAGCAAGTCAGCAGCAGCAGCAGCAGCCAAGCAGCAGCAGCAGCAGCCAGCAGCAGCAGCAGCAGCAGCAGCATTGCTGCCGCAGCAGTTGCCAGCAGCAGCAGCAGCTGTTGCAGCAGCAGCAGCAGCAGCAGCAGCAGCAGCAGCAGCAGCAGCACCAGCAGCAGCAGCAGCAGCAGCAACAGCAGCAGAGCAGCAGCAGCATTGTTGTTGCCAGCAGCAGCAGCAGCAGCAGCAGCAGCAGCAGGCAGCAGCAGCAGCAGCAGCAACAGCAGCAGCAGCAGCAGCAGCAGCAGCAGCAGCAGCAGCCAGCAGCAACAGCAGCAGCAGTTGTTGTTGTTGCAGCAGCAGCAGCAGCAGCAGCAGCAGCAGCAGCAGCAGCATCGCCAGCAGCAGCAGCAGCAGCAGCAGCAGCAACAGCAGCAGCAGCAGCAGCAGCAGCAGCAGCAGCAGCAGCTGCCAGCAGCAGCAGCAGCAGCAGCAGCAGCAGCAGCAGCAGCAGCAGCAGCAGCAACAGCAGCAGCAGCAGCAGCCAGCAGCAGCAGCAGCAGCAGCAGCAGCAGCAGCAGCAGCAGCAGCAGCAGCAGCAGCAGCAGCCACAGCAGCAGCAGCAGCAGCAGCAGCAGCAGCAGCAGCAGCAGCAGTACAGCAGCAGCAGCAGCAGTACGTTGCCAGCAGCAGCAGCAGCAGCTGCCGGCAGCAGCAACAGCAGCAGCAGCAGCAGCAGCAGCAGCAGCAGCAGCAGCAGCAGCAGCAGCAACAGCAGCAGCAGCAGCAGCAGCTGTTGCAGCAGCAGCAGCAGCAGCAACAGCAGCAGCAGCAGCAGCAGCAGCAGCAGCAGCCAGCAGCAGCATGCTGCTGCTGCTGCTGCTGCTGTTGTTGCAGCAGCTGCTGACCAGCAGCAGCAGCAGCAGCAGCAGCAGCAGCAGCAGCCAGCAGCAGCAGCCAAGTTGCAGCTGTTGCAGCAGCAGCAGCAGCAGCAGCAGCAGCAGCTGTTGCAGCAGCAGCAGCAAGCGCCGCTGCTGTTGCCAGCAGCAGCAGCTGCAGCAGCAGCGCCAGCAGCAGCAGCAGCAGCAGCAGCAGCAGCAGCAGCAAGTTGCCAGCAGCAGCAGCAAGCTGGCAGCTTCGCTGCAGCCGCTGTTACAGCAGCAGCAGCATAAGCAGCAGCAGCAGTTGCTTTCGCTGCTGCTGCTGCTGGCAGCAGCTGTTGCCAGCAGCAGCAGCAGCAGCCGCCAAGCAGCTGTTGCTGTTGCTGTTGCTGGGCAGCAGCGTTGCCGTTGCCGCCGCTGCAACAGCCGCAGCTGCAGCAGCAGCAGCAGCTAAATTGCAGCAGCAGCAGCAGCAGCAGCCAGCAGCAGCGTTGCCACGCTGCTGTTGCCGTTGCATGGTTATTGCCGTTGCTGTTGCAGCAGCAGCAGCAGCAGCAGCAGCAGCAGCAGCAGCAGCATGGTTGCCGCCGCTGCTGTTGCCAAGCCGCTGGCATGTTGCCGCCAGCAGCAGCAGCAGCAGCAGCAGCAGCAGCAGCAGCAGCAGCACTGTTCAGCAGCAGCATAGCAGCAGCAGCAGCAGCAGCAGCGTTGCCAGCAGCAGCAGCAGCAGCAGCAAGGCTGCTGCTGTTGCCAAGCAGCAGCAGCAGCAGGTTGCTTGTTGCCAGCAGCAGCAACAGCAGCAGCAGCAGCAGCAGCAGTTGGTTACATTTGTTATTAAGAGCAGCAGCAGCAGCAGCAGTATGCCAGCAGCAGCAACAGCAGCAGCAGCAGTTATTATCAAGGTTGCCAGCTGGCAGCAGCAGCAGCAGCAGCGTTGCCAGCAGCAGCAGCAGTTGAGCTATACTGCATAAGGGCCAGCTGGCATTATTATATATTGTTCAGTTGCAACTGTATTTATTGTTGCTGGTTGGGCAATATCGCTGCTGCTGCTGCCGCTGTTCAGCAGCAGCAGCAGCAGCAGCCGCTGCTGCTGTTGCCGCTGTTGTTGCCAAGCTGTTGCTGTTGCAGCTGCTGTTATTAAGCATATTATTATTATTATTAGCTGTTGCTAGCAGCAACAGCTGCTGCTGTTGCCAGCACCGTTGCTGCTGTTGCTGCTGCAGCAGCAGCAGCAGCATTATGTTGCCGCCTGCTGCTGCCGCCAAGCTGTTGCTGTCGTTGCCGTTGTTGCGCCGTTGTTGCTTGCTGCCTGTTTAGCTGCTGTTGCAACAGCTGTTGTCGAGCAGCTGCTGCTGCTGCAGCTGCTGCAGCAGCTGGTTGCTGCCGCCGCAGCAGCAGCGCCGACTCGCTATAGCTGTTGCTGCTGTTGCAGCTGCGTTGCTGCTGTTGCTATTAAATTATACAGTCAGCAGCAGCAGCAGCAGCAGCAGTAACAGTAGCAGTAGCCGTCAGTTCAGCCGTAGCCGCTGCCGCTTAGCAGCAACAAGGGCTGCTGTTGCTGCTGCTGTTGCTGGACGCAGCATTGTATTGCTGTTGCCGCGCTGCCGCTGTTGCAGTTGTTGCCGCTTGCTGCTGCCGCTGCTGCTTGCTGTTGCTAGCAGCTGCATGTTGCTGTTTGCCGGTTTAGCTTATTATTATACGCCGCAGTTGCTAGCAGCTAGCTGCTGCTGTTAAATATTAGCGTTGCTGGTTGCTTGTTGCCGGTTGCCGCTTGCAGCAGCTGTTGCTTGTTTCAGCAGCAATTGCTACCGGTTAAGTGCTGCTAGTTGTTGCTGTTAGTTATTGTTGTAGCTGCTGTTGTTAGTTGCTGCAGCAGCAAATACAGTTATTATTATTGCAGCGTGTTAGCAGCAGCAGCAGCAGCAGCAGCAGCAGCAGCAGCAGCAGTAGTAGCAGCAGGAGCAGTAGCAGCAGCAGTAGCAGTAGCAGTAGTAGCAGTAGCAGCAGCAGCAGTAGCAGCAGCAGCAGCAGCAGCAGTAGTAGTAGTAGTAGCAGTAGTAGTAGTAGTAGCAGTAGTAGTAGCAGTAGTAGCAGTAGTAGTAGTAGTAGTAGTAGTAGTAGTAGTAGTACTATGTAGTACCTGTAGGTCGTCGATCTTCCCGTTGATGAACGGTGTGACTTTGACTCGGTGAGTTTCCTCCAACATTTTCACATCGTGGAACTCCATGTCCGAGAGACGTTTGGCAACTGAACATTTAAAAGAGACTCGGTTCAGACCCGGTTCAGTCCCGGTTCGGTCCCGGTTCGGTCCCGGTTCAGACTCACCGGTGTCGTGGATGAAGGAGATGACTGCAGTTCCGCTCTCCTCCTGCAGGTGGCACTCGTCCACCTCTCCTCCTCCGTTCCTGCTCCTGGAGAAGTGGATGTAGAGTTTGTCCTCCAGCGTCGTTCTGTCCATCTGCGGCAGGTGAGAGACCAGGACACGCCAGGGACACACCTCAGCATGAACCTGCCAGGAGAACCACCCACAGGGTCAGAAGAACCACACACAGGGTCAGAAGAATCACACACAGGGTCAGAACCACCCACAGGGTCAGAGGAACCACACACAGGGTCAGGAGAACCACCCACAGGGTCAGAGGAACCACACACAGGGTCAGAGGAACCACCCACAGGGTCAGAGGAACCACACACAGGGTCAGGAGAACCACACACAGGGTCAGAGGAACCACCCACAGGGTCAGAGGAACCACCCACAGGGTCAGAGGAACCACCCACAGGGTCAGAGGAACCACACACAGGGTCAGGAGAACCACACACAGGGTCAGAGGAACCACCCACAGGGTCAGAAGAACCACACACAGGGTCAGAACCACCCACAGGGTCAGAACCACCCACAGGGTCAGAGGAACCACCCACAGGGTCAGAACCACCCACAGGGTCAGGAGAACCACACACAGGGTCAGAGGAACCACCCACAGGGTCAGAAGAACCACACACAGGGTCAGAACCACCCACAGGGTCAGAACCACCCACAGGGTCAGAGGAACCACCCACAGGGTCAGAACCACCCACAGGGTCAGAGGAACCACCCACAGGGTCAGGAGAACCACACACAGGGTCAGGAGAACCACCCACAGGGTCAGAAGAACCACCCACAGGGTCAGAGGAACCACCCACAGGGTCAGAGGAACCACACACAGGGTCAGAGGAACCACACACAGGGTCAGAGGAACCACCCACAGGGTCAGAGGAACCACACACAGGGTCAGAGGAACCACACACAGGGTCAGAACCACCCGCAGGGTCAGAGGAACCACCCACAGGGTCAGAGGAATCACACACAGGGTCAGGAGAACCACACACAGGGTGAGAAGAACCACACACAGGGTGAGAAGAACCACACACAGGGTCAGAGGAACCACACACAGGGTGAGAAGAACCACACACAGGGTCAGAGGAACCACCCACAGGGTCAGAGGAACCACCCACAGGGTCAGAACCACCCACAGGGTCAGAGGAACCACCCACAGGGTCAGAGGAACCACCCACAGGGTCAGAGGAACCACACACAGGGTCAGAACCACCCACAGGGTCAGAAGAACCACACACAGGGTCAGAGGAACCACACACAGGGTCAGAACCACCCACAGGGTCAGAAGAACCACACACAGGGTCAGAGGAACCACACACAGGGTCAGAAGAACCACCCACAGGGTCAGAGGAACCACCCACAGGGTCAGAGGAACCACACACAGGGTCAGAGGAACCACCCACAGGGTGAGAAGAACCACCCACAGGGTCAGAGGAACCACCCACAGGGTCAGAGGAACCACCCACAGGGTGAGAAGAACCACCCACAGGGTCAGAGGAACCACCCACAGGGTCAGAGGAACCACACACAGGGTCAGAGGAACCACCCACAGGGTGAGAAGAACCACCCACAGGGTCAGAGGAACCACCCACAGGGTCAGAGGAACCACCCACAGGGTGAGAAGAACCACCCACAGGGTCAGAGGAACCACCCACAGGGTCAGAGGAACCACCCACAGGGTCAGGGGAACCACCCACAGGGTCAGAACGACCCACAGGGTCAGGAGAACCACCCACAGGGTCAGAGGAACCACCCACAGGGTCAGAACGACCCACAGGGTCAGGAGAACCACCCACAGGGTCAGAAGAACCACCACACACAGGGTCAGAACCACCACACACAGGGTCAGAACCACCACACACAGGGTCAGAACCACCCACAGGGTCAGAGGAACCACCCACAGGGTCAGAGAAACCACCCACAGGGTCAGGAGAACCACCCACAGGGTCAGAACCACCCACAGGGTCAGAGGAACCACCCACAGGGTCAGAACCACCCACAGGGTCAGAGGAACCACCCACAAGGTCAGAACCATGCACAGGGTCAGAAGAACCACCCACAGGGTCAGAGGAACCACCCACAGGGTCAGAAGAACCACCCACAGGGTCAGAAGAACCACCCACAGGGTCAGAGGAACCACACACAGGGTCAGAAGAACCACCCACAGGGTCAGAAGAACCACCCACAGGGTCAGGAGAACCACCCACAGGGTCAGAACCACCCACAGGGTCAGAAGAACCACCCACAGGGTCAGAACCACCCACAGGGTCAGAGGAACCACCTACAGGGTCAGAGGAACCACCCACAAGCTCAGAAGAACCACCCACAGGGTCAGAGGAACCACACACAGGGTCAGAACCACCAGACAGGAGCAGAGAGAACGACAGAACACGAACAAACATCGTGAAGAACGACACGGCTCAACACCAAGAGATTTACACTTTACACTAGACCAGGACTAGACCAGGACTAGACCAGGACTAGACCAGGACTAGACCAGGACTAGACCAGGACTAAACCAGGACTACACCAGGACTACACCAGGACTAGCCCAGGACTAGACCAGGACTAGACCAGGACTAGCCCAGGACTAGACCAGGACTAGACCAGGACTACACCAGGACTAGACCAGGACTAGACCAGGACTAGACCAGGACTAGACCAGGACTAGACCAGGATCTGTTCTCATGTCGTTTCCTGGAGTTGTGTTTCGGGGGGTACTCACACACACACACTTCTCTCAAACAGAAAACACTCTGTTCCCCCTTGTGATGTCACCATGTGGTGCTAGAGGAGGAGAGAGGGAGTACCTGCACGGAGGAGGGGAGGATTATGGGAACTGGTCGGGCCTCGAGGTTCAGGTGGAACTCTCCTCCCAGATCCACTCGGTGTTTGTGCATCGACAGAATCCTCCGAGCCACTGCACAGAAGAAAACCACAAACACTAAATAAAAACACTAAAGAAAACCAGAAAACACTAAATAAAAACACAAACACTAAATAAAAACACTAAATAAAACACCAGGCTCAGGTCCGACCCGGGTCCTGGCTCAGGTCTGGTTCAGGTCTGACCCGGGTCCAGGTCCTGGTCCAGGTCCTGGTTCAGGTCCTGGCTCAGGTCCTGGCTCTGGTCCTGGCTCTGGTCTGACCTGGTTCCTCCTCGAAGGTGATGAGGGCGGTGCCTCCCTCCATCGGGTACTCCACCAGGGGCTCCATGTGGAAGAGCGACTCGTCCCCGGGTTTCCCCGTGAGGCCGCGGAACACGACGGTACGCTCCGGAACGCCGGAGAACACCTGTCAGAGAGGGGGCGGGGCGACGTACGGGAGACAGACAGGAGGGGAATTATGACCATGAGTATCCTAGCAACCAACGAGCCAATCAGAGCGAGGCAACGCCCCTCCCCACCCGCACCACTGGTGTGTGTGTGTGTACATGTGTGTGTACATGTGTGTGTGTACATGTGTGTGTGTGTGTACGTGTGTGTGTGTGTACATGTGTGTGTGTGTGTGTGTACATGTGTGTGTGTGTACATGTGTGTGTGTACATGTGTGTGTGTGTGTGTACATGTGGGTGTACATGTGTGTGTGTGTGTACATGTGTGTGTGTGTACATGTGTGTGTGTGTATACATGTGTGTGTGTGTACATGTGTGTGTGTGTGTGTGTACATGTGTGTGTGTACATGTGTGTGTGTACATGTGTGTGTGTGTGTACATGTGTGTGTGTGTGTACGTGTGTGTGTGTACATGTGTGTGTGTACATGTGTGTGTGTACGTGTGTGTGTGTACGTGTGTGTGTACATGTGTGTGTGTGTGTACATGTGTGTGTGTACATGTGTGTGTGTACATGTGTGTGTGTGTGTACATGTGTGTGTGTACGTGTGTGTATGTACATGTGTGTGTGTGTACATGTGTGTGTACATGTGTGTGTGTGTGTACATGTGTGTGTGTGTGTGTACATGTGTGTGTGTGTACATGTGTGTGTGTACATGTGTGTATATGTGTGTGTGTACATGTGTGTGTGTACATGTGTGTGTTTGTGTACATGTGTGTGTGTACGTGTGTGTGTGTGTACATGTGTGTGTGTGTACGTGTGTGTGTGTACATGTGTGTGTGTGTGTGTACATGTGTGTGTGTGTGTGTGTGTGTGTGTGTACATGTGTGTGTGTACATGTGTGTGTGTGTGTACATGTGTGTATATGTGTGTGTGTACATGTGTGTATATGTGTGTGTGTACATGTGTGTGTGTGTGTGTACATGTGTGTATATGTGTGTGTGTACATGTGTGTGTG